>OZ038386.1:47810812-47980812 GCA_964036045.1 Eutreptiella sp. 'Long Island Sound 2002'
CCGTATGCACACCCATACGAGGTGGCGAGTGCCATGGGCAATAGCTCGGACGAACCTCCACCAGATTGGTGTCCCAAAGAAAAATCCACTGACGTGGTTGCAAGTGGCGCCATATGTGAAAGATGGGCATTTTGTGCCTAATATGGTACGCAGGAGCGCCGATAACATGAAGATGAAGTACAGAGTACGCCCTACAGGTGTACCAGATGACATGCGAGCGTTCAAGGAGGTCCGGGCAGTGCCATTGATGGATGAGTTGCAGAAATACTTGAAGGATTCTGGTGAGGCCCCGCGGACGGAACAGGGTATGTTTGGAACGCAAACGAATTCGTGGCTTGATCCCCAAGTAAATGAAGTACTGAAAAAGATGGCCAAAGTGCCCACTTGGGATTGCGAGCGAGCGACGCAAGAGGCGTGGATCAAACGATTCAATGAGTGGAGGGCCGATTACGCCGAGCGATTTGATGAAAAACATCAGTCTGACATCCTTCTGGCGGCGCTGACAAATGAAGACGTCCGTGACCGCCATGCCAAAAATAGAAGGAGAGAAGGTCTATCCCTGGAGGAGCTGTGGCAAGACATCACTGGACGTCGCATGGTAAACATCCACAAACCTGGAGCAAAGTGGAGAAGACGTGCGTTGCCCAGTGAACCCCTCACGATCCTCTCGTGGACAGATTTCATGAATGACTGGTCAGAGGAGGGCAGTCTGGTGCGGGGAGGCGTCACCCACAGCCAAGCACGTGACCGACTCATCAAGGAGCTTCGCAGACATGTGAAAGAATGCCCACAGGATGCTGCAACTAAGGCGGCATACAACAAAATTTATCGAGTTCAGGCAGATCATGGAGGCCTAGAATTCAATTATTGGGAACTATTTATGCATGTCATGCCTTTCTTAAGTTCCGCCGAGTATGCTGAGATGGAGGAGGAGTTTTTGACGGATGACGCGGCCAGTGTACGGGCAGTTTCCAGAGAACGATCACGATCCCGGGGACGAGATGAGCACCGTTCACGCCGGGATGGCAGCCAGGGCCGCCGAGACGGCAGCCGAGAACGTCGAAATGGCAGCCGTGATCGACACGATGACCGTCGGCAACATCGAGATGGTACGCCAAGGTCCCCATACCACAGAAGGGACAGCAAGGATCGCAGTGGAGGAGAAACCGGAGGCCGGGGGCCAACTCAGTCGCGATATGACGACAGGAGAAATTCTCCACATGGCAGTGTACTGTCAAGCCGGTCACATATTACGGCCAAGCTCAAATCTGAGGGTCCATGCTTCAATTGCAAGTCTAAAGACCACACTCAAAAGGACTGTCCTCATAAATTGAGGTGTTACAATTGCGATGCCACAGACCATACCTCGAAGGATTGCCTTCAGCCGGATCGCCGTAAAAGCGGACAGGACCGTGGTCGTAGCCCAGGGCGGTCCAGTGCTGACGGTCGACCACGCAGTGGAGATCGCAGAAGTGAGCGAGGGCATACTCCTGGGTATGAGAAACCATCGGATCGCGAACGAGGGCGAAGTCGAAGCAAAGATCGTTATCCTGAACGGGGGAGACCCAAGAGTCGCAGCCGGAGCCGAGAATCGCGGTCAGGGTCCAAACCTCGAAGTAGACCACAGTCCAAGGACATATGCAAGAAGTGTGGTGGAAAGGGCCACTGGGCCCAAGACTGCCCCTCAGCCCCGTAGGGGGCCAGGCGACATCGCCGCCACCACCGAAAACTGAATAAGTTCCGGAAGTGGCGTAGTACCGCCCCGATGTCATTGCCTGACCTACCGTTACCTACACGGAGGAAATTATACCATGTGGGAGCGCATCGGGTGCTGAATGTGGGTCAAGGAGCAGAGTTTGCCAACGGGACTGTGATCAAACTGGACGACCTTGATGAGGAGATTTACCGGGAACCACGTACCAGGGGCAAACGTGGTTCCAAGATGAGGAGGGAAGTACTTGTACAAGCACGGGTACAATTTCCTGATGCAATGGGCAAGAAAACCATCGTCACTCTGGCCCTGGCGGACACAGGAAGTGAGCTCGTAGCCATTGGTGGATATGAGCTATTTCAAAATATTCCACTTGAAGATGCCCCACACCCAATCGTGTTGGTGACGGCGGGAAAATCCCGCCTCAAGGGTGGTGATAAGGGCGTGAAAGTGACGGTTTCTCTGCCGGTTTACACCAAAAATGGAAAACTCAAAATTTTCACATGCGTGGATGTTTTTGTATACGTAGCTGCCATTGGGCCCCGCCTGATTTTGGGTTTGCCATTTATGGTTCGGTACGGGCTGGCCGTCGTGCCAGGATATGATGCATATGTGCAGGCAGAATGTGTGAAACTTCGTCGCAATAAGCCCCATTATCAGCATGGGCGTTCTGAGAATGTACATCATGTTTCCCACGTACAGGTGGTTGCAGCAGCACCACAGAAGTCATCAAAATGACTGTCCGATCAAGCTGGTCATTGTACAGCGGACGACAGAAGTTGAGATGGACAGCAGATCAGGTATGGAACGCAGACAGTCTGGTTCACAGAACTGCCTGAGGCTTTTGACGCCCCCCCAGAGCTTCAGAGGGTTCGCTTGCAATATTTTTGGCAGTTTGAGTGCACCAGGCAAGGGTGTGGCAGAACTTTTTCAACAGTTACCGGTGATGACAACGCGTTTCTCGATTATGTTCCTCATTTGTGTGACTGTTGTTACCCCCGCCCTTCTTTTTCAGAACAATTTCACCATCCTGTGCAATATTATCCTGGGAACCAGATGATTGTCATGGATCACGGACCTGAGGTACGGGTACATGTCAGTGCAAGCAGGTTGGTTCAGGGTTGCTTAGAGGACAGGCAAGAGGATGCTCAATTCCCTAGGAAGGGAGTGCGAGCATTGCGTGAGGCTGACCTGCAGGACCGTCCATATCTGGGAAAGTCCAGACCAAGTCTGAAAACTCAACCTTTCTTACAGCAGCCTGAGTCTGAGTACCCCCCCCCCTGCCTGGCAGGTCCTACCAGCCTCATGCCACTGCACGTGAGAATTCTGTCTGAAAATGCCACCATTCCTACAAAAGGAACACCCGAGTCGGCAGGCTATGATTTGTATTCTGCTGTGCATATAGTAATCCCTCCACAGGATAAAGTATTGGTTCCAACTGACGTCTCATTGATGGGACCTCCCAGCACATATGGAAGGATCGCTGACAGGTCCTCCTTAGCGTGGAAACACAGCTTGCAGGTGAGGGGTGGAGTCATTGACCGGGATTATCGAGGCAACATCCTGGTCATACTTTATAATAATGGCTCATCGCCCTATGCTGTGTTCAAAGGCGACAGAATTGCTCAGATCATTATTGAATATTACGTTCCTACGTGCCTGACAGTAGTTCAGGACCTACCCACATCAACCAGGGGCACAAATGGATTTGGTAGTACGGGTTTACATGAGATTTCACTTGTTCACTTTCCTGATTCTTTGGTGGAGGCGCCAAGCATCAGGGTGCCTGATACCCCCCCCCCTACCCCTGCCCCATCCTTACCCCTGATTGCACTCCTGCCATATGTGTATCACACACTATTATACATACATCGAATCATATTGCCCATGAATGTGGCTGGCTCAGGGGAGCCTGGTTACAATCAAAACACGAATCATCCTGTATCTTCTGAGACCCCAGGCTTGACGGTGCAGTCGCCTGGTGACCTGCAAAAATTGCAGCTCTTGCTTTCTGTCCTCCCGGTAATGGCTCTTGTGCTGCCGGTTGTAGTGACGTGTTTTGGGGCATCGACGGGGTCGAGGGCTCCAGTGGCTGGTGACTATCCACCGGTACCAAAACAGAATTCTCCGACGCTTTGTCGGCGTCTGGAGTCGTCCCTGAGTGCCGGTAGGCATTTGGGAGTGGACGCTTCTGAACATCGTGCTGAGGCCATACTAGTTAAAGCCATTCAGCTGGTTCAGGAAGGTGGCACGGGATGCCAGGAAATCCCCAGTATGGCGGAGGTACAACACACAGGTGAAGTGACTGAACCCCCAGAGGACCACTGTTTAAGGGACGATCCACAGTGGGCGCCAGATTGGTTTCAAGATGGGTGGGGTTATGAACGGAGACAATGCCTGGAGTCACCGGCAACGCTCCCAGTCGCCGAGTGTGCTGATCTGCAGCAGCTCAACCTGTGAGCGGACATTGATGATATGTCCGCAGGGGTGTGCACGCCCTTGTCAAGGCCTCTTTCCAACAATAAGGCTCAGAGGAGCCCAGCACGATCCTCAGATAGGAGGGTCCAGCATATAAAAACACAAGCAGGTTTCAAGAAGTACAGGAAACGTAAGATGGATGAAGTAAACCCAGTTCGACCAGAGGTTTTTGATCGGCTTGCGGCCTGGGCAGCCCGAGTTGATCCAGACAATAAGGAATTTCAGCTTTCCATTGATGTGTACGGTAATAGTAGGGGTTTGCAACGTCTTGTGATGGACGGGGCAAGCCCCAGGTCAGCCTTGAACCGGCCATGGTCGGACAAGGCGGTATGGGTACATGCGCCTGAGTCCTTGTGGGACCAGACTGTCACTAAAGTAATAGGTGAAGGTGCTAAGGGTTTGGCCCTTCTCCCGGTGCGTAAGTCCAAACCTTGGTTTTGGGCTTTTGGGGAAATTGCCATTGACTGGATCGATGTGGAAGTGGGGTCCCCCCTTTTCATCAATTCGACCGGACAGCAATTGTGTACCACAGTTCCGTATCGTATTGTACTGTTTGACGCATATGGGACGGAACCCCCCCCTGAGAGTGTTCAGAATGCATACAAGATCCCTCACACTGTCCCCAATGATGCTGATTGGGACGCCCCCACTGATCCTATCCCCAATACCCCTTGCCCAGGACCTGTGCGCAGTCAAGGACGTCGAATCCCAACGATCTCAAATGAACAGGAAGCAGCGACGAATACTTAAGATCAGGTGTGCAGATTATGAGAAACCCAGACCTACTGCCAAAAAGGGGTCTCTTGAAACTGATGAGTTGTCAGAGGCCTCGATGGCTGAGGCGTCACCTGGACCAGTGTCTGAGAGTGACACAGATGAACCACCCCTGAAGGGGTCTGCAGAATATTCAACATCCCAGCGATTCACCTCTGAGGGAAAGGCCAAAATTGGATATGGCCATCGGGAAGGGTTGTTTAAAGATTCAGTGCAGGTTTTGGGTAGTTCATATGGCGACAGGTCCAAGAATACCAGAAATGTACGATCAGTGATCCAGGCTGACGAAATGTGGCCTGGAGCTGAAAAGTATCGTGATGCACTCCTGCAGCGCTTTGGGGGTACTGTATTTACCCCTAAGCATGCTTCCCATATAACCCCAGCTGCTCAAGAGGCGCGGGGTGAGCATGCCATTGTAAAGCTGGAGTTAATTGAGGGTGCAGAACCCAGGGCGGCCAAGCCCATCAGAGCAGTGGGATTGAGAGAAACTATGCTTCAGCAGAAGCTGAAAGATTTTGAGTCGCGTGGGTTTTTAAGGGAGGCAGAGGCAAACCCCCAATGGGTCTCTAGGTGTTTCTTGGTGCCAAAGCCGGGAAGTAATAAGTGGCGATTAGTCATTGACTATCGCTGGCTTAATTCCCAGCTAAAGGGAAAAAATTTTCCAATTCCGGTCATTGAAGACCAATTGGCCAATCAGAGTGGAAATTTTTTATTCACTCTGATTGATTTGGAGGATGGTTTCCACCAGATGCACCTGGAGGAGGACAGCAAACACCTCACGGCGTTTTGCACTCCTTTTGGTGTGTTTGAGTGGAACGTCCTGCCAATGGGGGTCAAAGTAGGACCGGCAGCGTACCAGGAAATGGTACAGCACGTCGTATGAACTCCCAAAAGGACAGCGGAGGGTCGCCAATGCGGCGAGGGTCCCTCTTCTCCTTCTTCTTCCAACCCGGCTGCAGGGGCTTCCAGCTTCCCCAGTTGTTCCCCGCGCTGTTGTGGGCCACGAACGCACAAACGGCGATCTCGGCGGGCTCATCGTCGTCGTCATCGTTGACGAGAGCTTCATCGCCATCGGCTCCCGCTGGGTCCATGGCAGCTTCCCCGCCAGGCCCCTCGCCAACGTAGTTGACGTCGCGGTCGCCGGGCCTCAACCCGCGGGTGTGGTGGAGGTTCCGGTACTCCTTGAGTACTTCCTCTCCAACCCACTCCAGGATCTCGTCGCAGCTCATCCGCGCCGGGATGGCCTGCAGACGGATGGTCTGGCCGCTCACGTCACACTCGTCAAGGCGCCACATCGCGGTCTTCTCGCGATCGCCCGAGACGGGGATGAGGAGAGCGTTCCGCAGGGAGTGCCGTTTGACATCCCGGGCCACGTTCTTCCTCGTCCAAGCCACCACGTTCGTATGATACTCTTTGGGGAGCATCATCTTGACCGTGTGGTTGGACTTGGCCCTCTTGGATTCCTCCTTGTGACCCTCTTGATCCATGCTTCCGGCAGCATGGAGAGCAGGCGAGCCTGCTCGTCACCCTCGTTCCAGTCCTCCACGTTGCGGCGGAAGAGGGTGTATTGCCCTCGGAAGTCTCGCCAGTCCCGTAGGCGGATCTCCCGTGCATCATGCTGAAGCTTGATGGACTTCCACCGCTTGACAGCCACCTGCGGAGCGTCCACCCGCTCCTGCTCGTTGAGCCACTTCTTGGCTTCCTTGAGGGTCTTGATTCTCCCCTCCTTGGTCGCCACGAAGTATAACTCTAGGAGCACTTCCGGCAGGCGGTACCTGAACCGTCTGAAGACATATTTCTCTGCATCTGCGGGATCCATGTCCTCAGTGACGGTTACCCCCCCATCGTCCAGCTTCTCCAAGAAGCGGTCGAGGTTGAGGGGGTTGCCATCGTACATGGGGGGCTTGATGTCCTTCAAGTCTTCCCACACGGCGGCATCCGCGGCCTTAGAGACCATGAACGCCGGCCGCGAGGTCGACCTAGGTTCCCATCGGCCTCTCCCACGGACTCCCACAGCTGCCACTTCCATCTCCTCCCCGGTATCCGCGTGGCTACGCCGTGGTTCCTCCATGTACGCTGAACCTAGATGTTCACGCCGTACTCCTTCCATGCACGCCTCCTCGTCACGGCGCCGGCGGCTGCGTTCAGCGGCCTCCCGTCGTACACCACGCGGCGGGCTGATGTCGAAGTCCTCCAGGTCCAGGTCCAGGTCCTCACCTCCGCCGACATCCCACTCCACGTCTCCTCTGGGGACCTCATCCCTGAGTCCACCATAACGTCCACCAGCCATTGGGATTGGCTCCGTGGCTGATGCGGGGCGTCAGGGGCGTACCGGTGTCCGCGGTGGAGCACGGCGGCTGTGGTACTCCGCGCTGAGCCACTCATCACGCCAATCCTCACTGCCACTGCCGGGCGGCACGCGCTCGTTGCGGCGGCCCGCGCTGTGGTGAGAGGGGGCAGTGTGAGAGGGGGCACTGGCGCTGGGGCGACTCCTGGGGGCTCCGCCGGGGGCGTGGGGTCTGCCTGGACCTGGTCCGGGTCCCCAGCCGTCGTCCGACGAGCCGGACTCCAGGGGTGGGTGGTCGCTGCTGACGCTCCCACGGGCTTCCAGCGCGTCCAGCCTCCGCTGCAGGCCGCTGATGACCTTGTTCAGCTGCCTGGTCTCGGCCCTGGCGATGTCCAGCTGCCTCTGGGTGGCGGTGGCGACGTTGGCGCTCTTGACCATCTCGATCTTGGCGATGTCCAGCTCCCTCTGTGCGCGCGCGGCGACCCTGGCGATGCGAGTCATCTCGCCCTTGCCCGTGTCTACCTCGCGCTCGAGGGACTGGACCCTCCTGCGGAGGTAGACAATCCATCGCCGGGTGGCATCCGGGTCGCCGTCCCCTGGTGGGTCGTCGGGGTCCCCAGGGGGTCCTCCAGGAGGGCCTTTGCCGCGTCCACCCGGTCCAGGGGGTCCTCCCCCGCCCGGTGGTCTGCCTCCAGGGGGTCCACTTGGTGGGCGTCCTCCAGGGGGTCCTGATGGTCCTCCGCCAGGGGGTCCCGGTGGGTCTCCACCGGGTCGCCTCGGTGGGTCCGAGGATGGGCGCTTCTTTGTGATGTCGAAGTCCATGTCGTCATCCTCCTCCATGTCGCCCCACCTGGGCGTCTTGGTCTTCGAAGAGTCCGAGCTCCGGTAGGGAGGAGGGAGATCCTCATCCTCACCTTCCGGCTCCATGGGGACGTCTCCGCCTCCTCCGCCAGCCACTCCTCGGCGATGTCGGCGGCCTCGTTCATCCCCGTCGCTGGCGGTGAAGAAGGGGTCGCTGTCGTGGGGGTGTCCACCCGCTGGCCTCCGTGACCTCTCAGGGGTCTTCCCCTTGCCCTTCCTCCGTCGATGGGCAGTAGGGCCACTGCTCCCACTGCTGCCCGTGTCCACCTCCTCCGGATCCAGCGCTATCTTGGAGGAGGCGTCCCCTTCGAAAAGCTTTCGAAGGGTCTCCACTCGGGATCCTCCCGGGGGAGTCTCGCGGCGGAGCTTGGCCTCTGCCTCCTCCATAGCGGCGGTGGTGGCTGCGGCAGCTCGCCTTTCAGCTTCCTCCCGGGCACGAGCCGCCTCGGCTTCCCGGGTCTGCTGCAGCCGAGCCTTCTCCGCTTCCAACGCCGCCAACTCCGCTTCCGTCTTGGCCCTCTCCTCAGCGACCTTCCGTCGCGTGGCCTCGATGGCGTCCTTCTTGGCGGCGTCCGCCTCGGCCTTAGCCGTTGCCTCGGCATGGGCCCTTTCCTCCGCCTCCTTCCTTGCCCTCTCTTGGGCAAGCGCCTCTGCCAGCGCCTTCACCTCGGCCTCCTTGCAGGCAATGGCCTCCTGGGTCAGGCGGGCTTCCTCGGCGGTTGCCGCCACCTCACCCCTGATCCGGGCAGCCACTGCCTCATGGGCGGCTGCAGGCGTGAGACCGGCCGCGATGGCTGCCACGGTCGAGGCGTGGTAGTCCATGCCTCTGCCCCACTCGGTGGCCTCCCCATGGGCGATGCCGACGGCGCCCTCCACGGCAGCGTTCTGCTGCGTGGCCCGTTGCCGGGCAACCCGAAGGTTACAGGGCACCCCACACGTGCGCTCGCAGGCGCGCGCCACATCCCTTTGGTGGGGAGCGACGCTCCCGCTGAAGCTGGCCTGGTCGGCCGGCATCCTCCCGCGGTGGGCCGACTCCACGTTGCTGCTGGGGCCTGACTTCCTCAGGAGCAGCGGACGGGGCTTGGCCTTGGCCTGCTTGGCGACTTCCAGGAAGTCACCAAGGGTGGTGTGGCCGGGGTGGTGACCACCATTGGCCCGTTGGGGACTGGGGGCTGGGGTTCCGCCCTTGGCGCCTTGGGCGGCTTCGGCGGCCAGGGACTCCTGGTACTCCCGCCACTTCCGGTCCCGCTTCCTGTCCCCGGCAGACCGCTTCTCCTTCCCCGGAGACGCGCTGCTGCTGCTGCCCTGCAGCCTGCGCTCGCTCCCCGGTTCCAGGAAGTTCTTCTCGATCATGTCCCCCATGGAGACGTTGATTGTGGCGCCCGACGGGTACTCGTTGGGCTTCTCGTCCTCCTCAATCCCGTCGGGGCGCAGCCCTTCGCCGGGCCTGTCCGGCCGGGTCCAGACTCTCCAGCGCCTCTGCTGCAAGCGGAAGGCAAACCCTTCCACCCGCAGCCAGTCTTCGACTGCCTGCAGGCGGTCGGGGCCCATGTCCTGGCAGAGCTCGAAGCTCCCGGGCATGCCGCCTTCGCACTGGGGGTGGCTGTGGCGGTAGTGCTGGTCCCACACCAACCCACGCAGTAGGCGCACCGCATGGGGGTGGGGCCGCGGCCACGTCTTACCCGCTTCTTGCCAGTTTACCGTGGCAGCGGGGGGCGTACTTGGTCTTGAGGTCCTTGGCGGGCTCTCGTTCCGCTCAACGGACTGGTCCTGGTGGTGGTTGTTGAAGCGGATGACGTAGCACTGGACTGGGAGTGCGGCCGGTGCTGGTTGGCCGGTGGTTGTGGAAGTGGTTGCTGTAGCTGGGAGTGCGGCCTTGCTGGTCGGCCGAGGGAACTCGTTGATGACGGAGTTCCGGTCCCCGCACTTCCTTCATGGACTCGGCGCTGTCGCTGGGCGGCGCTGCGAGCCGCTACGCTGCGCTGCGAGCTGCGAGCTGCGAGCTGCTGCGCCGCGCTGCTCGGGGTTGGTGGCCCCGAGTGGCACGCGAGGGATGGGTAACCCCGCGGCGGTGAAACGCTTTTGACGCGTTCCCGTGGGGGGCCTGGCCACGAGACGCTGCGGTGACACGCACAGGCAAGCAGGCAGGCAAAGCACTGCGCTCACAGGGGCATCATTACGCTCGTGTCATGAGACAAAGCGTTTCAGGATCCTTGCCACTCTGCAAACGAGGGAACACAAGTACGTACAGCAACACATCAGGATATGTACACATGGGGTTAAGACTGGACTGGGGTAAGGGCATCACAGGACAATAGACACTCAGTCCCAACTCGTATTCCAATCCCAGGTCCGACCCTCTCAGTGGCTGCTGGGGGCGGGGGCTCAAAAACAACCCATGCCCTGCTCAGTCCGGACCCTGAAGCCCTGCCAATAGGCGGAGTGTCCCGCCCAGCCACAGGCGAGTTCCTGGGAACCAAGGGGCTCCAAGGCCAATCGACAGTGGCTCCCTATGCTCCCTTAACGGCAGGTCCCAACTCCTCTCTGAGCCAGAGATATGGCCCCGCCATCATCCCCTAGGAGTTGGTAGCTGAAAATGGGCTGTTTCAGCCCAAACTGATATTAGCTCCAAAATCTCCAAAATTGACCCCTCTTCTGGACCCGCCAGAGGTAGGGACGAGGCAACTGACCCTATGCCCTTCGCGTAAAAACTCCTCGGAGCCCTCACCCAACCTGGTTCCCTCTGAGGTCCCGGCATCAGGGCACCACGGGTTCGTCAAGTGGGGTCATGATGCCGAAATCACCAAAACTGGCATCATTCTCACGCGTGGCTCGCCCGGCCAGGGCAAGGCCAATGGCTCACAGGGTAGGAGGCAGGACCTAGGACTTGTATCTGAGTGTACAACTTAGAATTAGGTCCGGGCTCCCTGTGGGCAAAGAGATATGTGGCTGCCAATTGACCACACGGGGGGGTGAAATTTGGGTCCCAAAAGGGGGTCATTTTGGCTACTCAAAATGAGCCAAAATTCGGGGGTGCTCCCAATAGTATATCTCCACGCCGGCTTGGAGATCGGATCCGCCATTCCATACGCGATCCACCGGGAGTCCAACGGAGACTCCCATGCCCTTGACGCTCAAAGATCTCCATGCCACTTCGCGTGGTGACATTCCCAATTGAGTCCACAAGTGCCAAAATGGCAAAATTGTCCACACTCACTTTGGGCTAGCACCCTAACGAAGGTTGCTCCGCCTCGCCCACATGGTGTGCGAGCCATGGGGACCAATGCCCATATCACCCATGTCATATATGGTTCATTGGTCCATGCATCCGGCGTGCACGAGGTGGCTGAACATGGTGCACGGCGGGCAGAAAATGTGGAAAATTGCTCAAAATGGCCAAAAATGCGCACACTCATGGTTGGGGCAAATGAGGCACATGCCCGACTTGGACCGGAGTGTGCCATAGGATTGGTATCAAGTCATATGTGTCCAACATATCTTTTGGGCGTCGCCCAACTCCTCCGGTTTTGGGAATGGCAGGGTCGCCAAGTGAGCCCATGATTTGGGATAGTCCCAAATCGCCAACATGGCGGCCACGGTATGCCAAGCCCAAGAGGAGTTATTTGCCGGGTTCAAGATATGTTGGGCACCGAAGTATGTACCCTCAGAAGATACTTGGGTCATGATGTCAATTGAGCGCAACGTTGAGATACACGGTTGCCACTTGACATCATGACGGGCAAAAAACAGCAATATTGGCGAAAAAACACTCAAAAGGGCCTTGAAAGCTACACAATTATATTAGAATATCTTCCGCTTGGATTGAGTAATCGACCAATCCTTCTAAACACAATGACTTGACACCAATGACTTTTGATTCCACATATGTGCTCCACTTGGGGCGCTTTGAAAGATCACGAGCGCTACTTCCCAAGTGGGCACATGAAAATATGGAAAATTGCAAAACACACACCTTGCTCCCAACGCATCGCTTTGGGAGTCGCCTGTAAGTGCGGCTAACCCCCATCTGCTCAGATTTTCACAGATCTGCCCCAGATTGACTACATTTTGGTCATTTTCTCTGCTTCGGCCGAATCGCCGCCTATCAGCTCAGTCTCAGGATCAGACCTATATATTTCTGATATGCCGGATCTGATTCCGCGGTCCATTCATCGTAAATCCGTCGCGTTCCGATCATTTACCTGGAATCGCCAATTGCCGCTGATGCGCGCCCGAAGCCAAATCAGCCAAATATTTTTTCACAATCGGATTTATATAAATCTTTTCAGACAGATATGGACACTCAGATGTACTTAGGATAATCCGCATCAATTTTCTTCATAGACTGGGATTTTTTGCCGGATAACAATCAGCATGGATCTTGCTTCCGTTGTTGCTGCTCTCGCCTCCGTTGGTGTCCGCGTATCCGGTTCTACCCCCAACAGCAACGTTCAGGTCGACTCCTCGCGTGCCTGCCCCACTGGTCTTGCGGGCCCTGAGCCCTCCGGCACCATCAACGACCCAGGGCAGCACTTTCATGGTAGCAGAGGCTACCTGAATGTTGCTTCACAGCCCTTCAGTCCACAGCCCGCTCCCCAATTCGGCCCCGTAGACCCCGCCGCTTCTGGAGAAGTAACGATTACACTGCCTTGGTGCTGCGCGAACGAGGCCTTGAGAGGAATGCCTTGCGCAAGTCCAAGCTGCCCAAGAAGGGCGCAAATCAACAGCTGTGGGGACCCAAATTACCACAATCCCAGTCGAAATTGGCCATCGAGCAGCTGGAACCAGCCGGCCTACGACGATGGCAACGCTCCGGTGGACCTTACGGAGCTGGCAGGTACCAACATTCCTTACCAATGTCCAACATTTGAGACCACGGACGCCGATCTGGACGACATTGAGATGGGCGGTCCAGGTGAGGTACCTAGCTATAATCGACCAGCCCCTTGGGCACACTGGGGCGACCATTTGTCCCCAGAAGTGACCCGTAACCTTGAGGCCCTTGAGGCCCTTTGTCTCTTAGCCTCGTCTAAGCTGATCGAACAAGAAAGAATCGCCTGTGATTTTTTAACGGAATATTTTTTCCTCCTTCAGGATGAAATTAATACCAGGATGTGGTGGCGTTCTCAAGAAGATGACACTTTTGCCATTTTTTTGCAGATCTGGGAGGCAAGCCCCTTCCCGAAGGAGAAGGGCACGGCACCTGTTCCCGGGCCCTCCGCCCCTCATCCCCCTGTTTCCATCCGCGACGATCTAGCCGCCGCAGTTGAGGAGGGAATTTTAGAGGCGGCCAGGCAGGCAAGCCTGGAAATCAGGGCTGAAGGAGCTCCCCAAGTGGACTCCTGGCTGCGGACCACCGAGATCAGCAGTCCGACAGCCTGCTCAGGCCCTTCAGGACACGGTATGTACTGTCCTGCCGACTGCTCCTGCAGATTCCAGCGAGATTCTGAGCTCCAATTGCTCAAAGATCAAATGCACCTCATCATTCAAACGCTTGGAATAAAAAATCTTTTCAAGACGCACATGCGGTCTGAGGGCGCATCATCGGTGGAACAAGCAACAGAACCGTCGGAGGAGGCGACAGAAATTTTTTCAATTGCTCCTTCGGTGGACTCCAGGACCACCGATGCAAGGATCAGCAGGACCAAGCTAAAGGAAAGGGTTAAAATCTCTCGTTCTGAGGGTAGGACGGCGAAGGCTAGGACTGAGACTCAGAATGCCAAGCGAACTGCCTCCCGTACTGCCCCTCCTGCTGCTGATTCCAATGCCTTAGCCCAGCTGTTGCTCGCCCAGACCCTCGCCGGAGCTGGTGTGGCGAATGATGCCGCCAAGGTGTCTGCCATTACGGCCGGTGTTGGGCTGGATTCGCTTCTTAATCCTACTTCCCTGCGACTTCGTCAGGTTGCCAAGCAACCGAAGTATAATGGGAACCCCCGACGTTGGCCTCAGTTCCAACGGGAATTTAAACTGTGGGTTAAGACTCAAAAACTCCAAGATGATCAGTTCCTGATGGCCCTCTTGGATTGCCTTGAGGGAGCGCCGGCCAACACTTGGCTGTAAGTGCGGCTAACCCCCATCTGCTCAGATTTTAGCAGATCTGCCCCACATTGGCTACATTTTGACCATTTTCACTGCTTCGGCGGAATCGCCGCCTCGCAGCTCAGTCTCAGGATCAGACCTATATATTTCTGATATGCCGGATCTGATTCCGCGGTCCATTCATCGTAAATCCGTCGCGTTCCGATCATTTACCTGGAATCGCCAATTGCCGCTGATGCGCGCCCGAAGCCAAATCAGCCAAATATTTTTTCACAATCGGATTTATATAAATCTTTTCAGACAGATATGGACACTCAGATGTACTTAGGATAATCCGCATCAATTTTCTTCATAGACTGGGATTTTCTGCCGGATAACAATCAGCATGGATCTTGCCTCCGTTGTTGCTGCTCTCGCCTCCGTTGGTGTCCGTGTATCCGGTTCTACCCCCAACAGCAGCGTTCAGGTCGACTCCTCGCGTGCCTGCCCCACTGGTCTTGCCGGCCCCGAGCCCTCCGGCACCTTCCACGACCCAGGGCAGCACTTTCATGGTAGCAGAGGCTACCTGAATGTTGTTCCTTTGGCGTCCCAACCACAGTCCGCTCCCCAATTCGGCCCCGTAGACCCCGCCGCTTCTGGAGAAGTAACGATTACGCTGCCGTGGTGCTGTGCGAACGAGGCCTTGAGAGGAATGCCTTGCGCAAGCCCAAGCTGCCCAAGAAGGGCGCAAATCAGCAGCTGTGGGGACCCAAATTACCCTAATCCCAGTCGAAACTGGCCATCGAGCAGCTGGAATCCGCCGGCCTACGACGACCGCAACGCTCCGGTGGACCTTACGGAGCTGGCAGGTACCAACATTCCTTACCAATGTCCGACATTTGAGACCACGGACGCCGATCTTGACGACATTGAGATGGGTGGTCCGGGTGAGGTACCTAGCTATAATCGACCAGCCTCTTGGGCACAATGGGACGACCATTTGTCCCTAGAAGTGACCCGTAACCTTGAGGCCCTTGAGGCCCTTTGTCTCTTAGCCTCGTCTAAGCTGATCGAACAAGAAAGAATCGCCTGTGATTTTTTAACGGAATATTTTTTCCTCCTTCAGGACGAAATTAATACCAGGATGTGGTGGCGTTCTCAAGAAGATGACACTTTTGCCATTTTTTTGCAGATCTGGGAGGCAAGCCCCTTCCCGAAGGAGAAGGGCACGGCACCTGTTCCCGGGCCCTCCGCCCCTCATCCCCCTGTTTCCATCCGCGACGATCTAGCCGCCGCGGTTGAGGAAGGAATTTTAGAGGCGGCCAGGCAGGCAAGCCTGGAAATCAGGGCTGAAGGAGCTCCCCAAGTGGACTCCTGGCTGCGGACCACCGAGATCAGCGGTCCGACAGCCTGCTCAGGCCCTTCAGGACACGGTATGTACTGTCCTGCCGACTGCTCCTGCAGATTCCAGCGAGATGCTGAGCTCCAAACGCTCAAAGATCAGATGCACCTCATCATTGAAACGCTGGGAATAAAAAATCTTTTCAAGACGCACATGCGGTCTGAGGGCGCCTCATCGGTGGAACAAGCAACAGAGCCGTCGGAGGACGCGACAGAAATTTTTTCAATTGCTCCTTCGGTGGACTCCAGGACCACCGATGCAAGGATCAGCAGGACCAAGCTAAAGGAAAGGGTTAAAATCTCTCGTTCTGAGAGTAGGACAGCGAAGGCTAGGACTGAGGCTCAGAATGCCAAGCGAACTGCCTCCCGTACTGCCCCTCCTGCTGCTGATTCCAATACCTTAGCCCAGCTGTTGCTCGCCCAGACCCTCGCCGGAGCTGGTGTGGCGAATGATGCCGCCAAGGTGTCTGCCATTACGGCCGGTGTTGGGCTGGATTCACTTCTTAATCCTACTTCCTTGCGACTTCGTCAGGTTGCCAAGCAACCGAAGTATAATGGGAACCCCCGACGTTGGCCTCAGTTCCAACGGGAATTTAAACTGTGGGTTAAGACTCAAAAACTCCAAGATGATCAGTTCCTGATGGCCCTCTTGGATTGCCTTGAGGGAGCGCCGGCCAACACTTGGCTCAGGACTTGGAGTGATCGCGAGGATACAAGTTCCCCCCTTACCTTTGATGAGGTGTGGGAACAGTTGGAGGTACGTGGATCCCGGCTGCCAGAGGACCATTACCACCAAATGTTGAAGAATTTTCCTTCATTCTCGCGATGAATCTTGCACGAAGTGCAAGACAAAAGACAGCGCTTCTGGAATTTAGTGGAAGAAGCTGAACATTCAGGCGAAAAATTTTCTAGTGCCGAGCTGAAAAATCTGATTTTTGACAAGATCCCCTCAGAAACTGCCGCCACCCTTCGGAACAAACAGTCCGAAGAAAAGGTCAAGACCTGGTGGGCGGAGGTGGAAGGCTTCGATGCCTCTGCCAACAGGTTTACCGTCAGGGAGGCACTTCAAAAGTGCTCCCCCACGTCCTTCACCAAGGTGAAATTCACTGAGGAGACGTGGAAAATCAAGTTTAATGAACACGAGGATCGGGACTTGTTTGTCCAAGTCCTCAACAGGGGAGTAAGGTTCCATGGCCATCGCCTGAAGGCCAAGAACTGGGTGTTTTCGTTCACCCCGAAGGAACTCTGGGAGGAGGTTGAGCGGCTCGCCGACGCCGCCAATCAGAATTTCCATGAGGGTCTTGGGGGAAACAAGAATACCCAGCAAAACACCCAAAATGGGGCCCAAAAGGGCAACAAAAAGGTGAATGACACCCGGAATGTTCAGGATCACTGTAGCATCTGCCTTCTTTTAGGTTCTACGAACCGAGCTAAGACGCATTCTACTGGTAATCACCGATGGTCTCCTTACGATCACAAGGTGATTGGTGAAAATATCAGTAATCCGCAGAATTCAGACAGGAGTGACAGACAGGTGCATGGTGGGAAGGCTGGAAAAGGGAATCCGACCCCCTCCGGTGGAAACAAAAGTCCTGGAGGCCCTGGCGGGTCCCAAGGCGCAGGAAATCGGACTCCATCCGGCTCCGGTGGGCAGCCGAACGGCCAGAAAAATCCCAATAGCAACGCCGGAGGCGGAAATCGAAATCCAGGCCAAACCCCTCAATCCGGTACAAACAAGGGAAATGCTCAAGGATTCCAGGGTAAAGGTAAGGGAAATCCTTCAGGAACCCCTTTCTCTGGTAAGGGCAGAGGGCGTGGCGACGGTGGAGGTCCATCATCCGGCGGCCGTGGCCGTGGACGTGGAAAGGGCAACCATCGTGTGGATCAGGTCTCAGGTGCAGATCAGGTGTCCGATGCGGATCGAGATTACGCTGAAAATGCCTTGAATCCAGCAGATGATCCGTTCCAAGATGAGTGGGTCGACGAATCAGGGTGTGTTCACAATGTTAACGCAGCCACTGGAGGTCAGAACGCCTAGGGGAGCCACGAAAATCGCCCCTCCCCAGGCGATTTCAGGCATGATCCCCAGATTCCATCTCGACCACTACTTGATGTAGGGTCTCTTGTCTCCTCTCCCCTGGATCCGGCAGCGGATCCTTCTGTCGTAGTGGACGAGGTTGGTGTACAGTCCAAGCACAGGGCCCGTCAGTTTGTCACAAAGATGTGGGTCTCTGATCGCAAGGGCAATTTCCACCTCGCCACCTGTTTGTGTGACAATGGATCAGAGGTAAATCTCCAATCCAATTCTTTCTTGGCCGACGACTGCGTGTTTGATTCGCCTCCTCCTGTTACCCTCGAGGGAGTTTCTGGACATTCTCTCGCAGGTGGGCAACGCGGTTGTTATATATCCACTCATTTGGTCGCTCAAGACCTTTGGGAAGAAGGTAATGTGGAGGAAGTTGTCCTTAAGGATGACTACTTCTATCGTGCCGACATAAAGTATGACCTTTACTTGGGCCATCCTTGGCTTCGCAAGAACAGGGTGGCGCCCGTAGGTCATCGACGTTGTTTTTTGCTGGAGTCAGGTCCCTTGGAGCGTCCTGAATTTCGTTTTTTGCACGCAGGGTTTAAAAGTGCAGAAGAATTTTTGAAGCAAAAGGTTACACCAAAGTTTGGCGAAGATGTCACCATTGCAGAGGTGAATGGGAGTGCCGATTACTCCCGAGAGTTAGAATGTCTTCGTAGGGACACCCAGCCACGACGCCCTTCGCGCTGGCACTCTTCATCCTACAGAGTTGTCGACAAATGGCGCGATACAATTTGTGAATATTTTTATGAACACCATTCCTTTTGGCCACAGTATGATGCCTTTGCTAACCGCGAGAACAAGCGCTTTGACAAGCACTTTCGCGACGCTTGGACCCATTAATGGGACAAGAAGTTATGGATTAATCCTCCGTTTCACTTAATCCAGCAGGTCATCCACAAAATCAAGCAAGATAAAACCCAGGCGATTTTAGTTGTGCCCTTGTGGGACGACAAGCCTTGGTTTCAGGAATTGCAAGACATTTGTGTAGATTACATCGAACTTCCCAGGAAGATTAAGCTGTATGCCAGGGACGACACAGGTCCCCTGCCACAGCGGTCCTGGAGTTCGCTTGCATTCCTGGTGGATGGAAAGCTTTCTGACTCTGATTCTGCTGATTCTGGTACTGATTCCTGTGTTGGGTCTGAATCTGAGGTTGAGCGTGGTACTGATGATGAATCTATTTTTTCTGATTTTTGTCCGTCAGATGCCCAAGGTGATCCAACGTCAAATGGATCCGCCTCGTCTCCCTCTTCCCCAATACGATCGACATCGAAAAGAATCTTCAGTGCATGGGCGAAGAAAAATTTTAAATCGCGCCGCAAATTCAGAGTTTTTTATGAAAAACCCCGTGTGGAAGCTTTCATAGATCCTTTCGAGGAGCTGGATCACGAAGAGAATCTCTGGAATGTCGACACTCGACCCACCTATCTTCAAGAGGCAGTTGATACGGACCTTTTTAGGGACATCCGTAAGAAGATTCTTCCTGCCAAGGCCGAAGAAGTCGCCAAAGTTTTTCCGACAGTAATTCCTGGCGATCAGGTGGACACTGAATTGTGTTCCAAGAAAAGAGACAAGATTTTTGAGGAACGGAAGGACACAACCCTTTCGGGGAAGTTGATCAAAGACCCCCCTGTCCGTGGGCAGTTCGGTGAAGCCTTCATCGAGCTTCCTGAAGGGTACAAGGCGAAGAAACAGCGTCCTTATGAGAACCATGGACACAAACATGAGATACTCAGAAAAAAAATCGAGAGAAATCTCAGGGAATTTGGTTGGCTTGAGGGTTGCATGACCAGCGAATGGTGCTGTGCACCCTTCACAGTCCCGAAGCCGCCGCCTGCAGACCAGAACACTATTGATGGTTGGCGAATGGTTGTTAATTTTCGCAATCTCAACGCCGAAACCAAGGCGGATTCACACCCCCTGCCCCTCATTGAGGAGGAAATCGCCAAGAGGGCAAGAGGTCGTTTGTTTTCTGTGCTGGATCTCCGTCACGGCTTTCACCAAATGCCGTTGAGGAAGGACAGCCGACCTCTCACCTGTATGTGCACGCCATGTGGCCCAGTCCAGTGGACGGTCATGCCCATGGGCCTGAAGAACGCCCCTTCGTTTTTTCAACAAATGATGGAGGATGTGCTTTTTACAGCTCATCCTGAGCTTCGTGCCTTCGTGAGTGTGTACATAGATGACATAATCATCGCGACAGAGGGGGAGGGACTGACCGAAGCTGAGCTGGTGGCCCTACATGAAAAGCAGCTGAACCAGGTTTTGGACATTCTTGATGCCAATCAGCTGATTTGTGGGCCAAAGAAGGGAAAATTATTTTTAAAATAAGTCGAATTTTGTGGTTCTCTCCTTGAGAATGGCACCCGACGACCCAGTCCAGGGAAGCTCGTCGCTATTCAGAAGTGGAAGCGCCCTGAGACGATCACAGAATTGAGAGGATTCCTGGGTTGTTGCAATTTTTACCACACTTTTGTGCCGAATTATGCCAAATTTGCTGCCCCCCTCACTGAATTATTGAAGGTAGGGAGAGATGCGGGCAAGGCAGGTTCAAAGGTTCGTGTCAAGTGGACTGACGAGTGCGAGGAGGCCTTCCATCACTTGAAGGCGGCCCTCTGCGAAGTCGCCACGTTGCATGTGCTGAAATTTGACCGACCCTTCTACATAAGAACCGACGCTTCTAGGTACGCGATCGGAGCTGTCCTTGAACAGGTTGATGAAGCCACAGGTGATCATTACCCTCTTGCATTTTGGTCTCGGAAGCTAGCCCCACGCCAAATGCAATGGTCGCCGCGTGAGCAAGAAACCTACGCCATAATCTGTGCTTTGAAAAAGTACCAATCGTGGGTTGGCACCAATCGAGTCGAGGTCCTGACGGATCATCGATCTCTGGAGTATTGGGCCACGGAACACATTGATACTGTCGCGAGCCCAGCTGGTCGACGGGCCAGATGGCACGAATTTCTCAGTCTGTTTGACCTCCATGTGTCGTATTTGCCTGGAAAACATAACACGGTAGCGGATGCTCTGAGCCGATGGGCTTACCCCGCTTCAGAGGGGCTGCAAAGTACCAACATCCATGGTACGGAGCAGGACCGCCACGTCGTAATCGAGTGGGATCAGGAAGAAAAAAAGCTCATTCGACGTGAATGCATGCAATGCACTGTTAAACAGCACGCATGCCCGTGTCACGACATCACGGCCTTCTCAGATCCGGCGCATGCCCATGAGATCGTCACCAAATCACTGAAAGTCGTGGAGAAAGTCACCGATCCCTCCTCAGGGAGTGTGAAACGGTTTGACTACACCCGACGTGTAAGTGGATTTCGGTTGATTCAGGGCATTAAGCGGCGAGATCTGGCCAAAACGCCACCCCTGCCGAAAGATTCCCTGATCATCCGTGACTGGACGTCCGATTATCTGCATGATTCCATGTTTAAAGAGGTCTTTGAGAATCTCAAATCCAAAGATGCTCACAAGGATGGAATTTTTGCTGAATATTCGTTGGATGGGGGGAAGCTGTGGATGGAGGGTAAATTGTGCGTACCAGACGCCCTGGCCCCCCGACTGTTAAACTGGTGGCACAAATGGGAGTCCCCCCACGCACATGGCCGTAGATTATGGTCGATGATTAAACATAGGTTGTTTGGCTCAAGGCTATATACTCATTGCATGAAAGTAGCCGCCGGATGTGCCCAATGTGCTGTCTCGACGCCCCCCAGCGCGAAGAAGCACGGCCATCTGAGGCCACACCCTATTCCGGAGCGCCTCTTTAACAGAGTCACCAGTGATTTTTTCTATCTTGGTGAGCTCGATGACGAAGAGTGCCATTGGACGAATAAAAAAGTCAATGGTGTGCTCCTTATTCAGTGCCGTCATTCCGGCTACATTCAGGTGTTGCCTTGTAACATCAAGTCGATGACTGGCAAGGCTGCCGCCAAATGGTGCGCGCAGACCTGGATGGGAGGTTGGGACGTCCCATCCGAGGTGGTTACGGACTCAGGCAAAGAGTACACCTCCGAATGGTGGAAGAAATCATGTGCTCGCCTTGGAATCCACCACCTGAGATGTGAAATCCACTCGCATCGAGCGCTGCCTGGCGAAAGAGCCGGCCGCTCTATTATAAATATGCTTCGTAAGGAGCTCACGAGTGAAAAAGATTTCCATTGGCTTGAAGTTCTCTTCGCATTGCTTCGCCGTTACCACAACACGCCTTTGTATCATGGCCTTTCTTCAAATGAAATTGTCTTTGGACGAAAGAAGTGTTGGTGGAACATGCCGTTGAATAATCCTCGCCCCTGTAAAGATGCTTCGTTGTTTTTGGACGAAATCCAACGAGCAGAAAAAACTGTCTCGAAATTGATCGATAAGCATCAAGCTGACTGGCTTTGGGTCCAGAATCAAGGCCGAAAAAACCCCCTCAATTTTGAAGTCGATGATCGAGTTTGGCTTCGAAAATCCGAAACCACCCTGGACGGAGATGATAAGCTTCTTCCCTTGTGGGAGGGGCCATTCGCTGTTACAGCGCGCCTAGGTGAGAACAGGTGGAGGATTCGTGTGGATGTCAGCAGGGAAATTGATGTTTCGGGCGATCGCCTCAAGAGAGAGATCCCCTCCCCCAAGGATCGGGTTAAACCCCTTTTTTGGACTTCGAAATTTTTGTCCGATCGGGTCATCGAAGGGGGGAAGTACGAACTCAAGAGGATTTTAGAAGCAAGACGTGACGGAAAGGGCGAATGGGAATTTCTATGTGAGAGGAGGGGCTTTGATTCCAGTCACAACAACTGGGAACCAGCCCATTCTTTTGTCCATGGGTACACCAAGGGGTTCATCGACTTCCTCAAGAAGCACCCCGAAATTGGCGTACTCCTGACAGACTGTCTGTTGAAACCAGACAGACAAGTGGAGAGCGACGGAAAAAGACCTGTGGTGAATCGAGATCCAGCCTTTTACGGCCCTCAGCAGCCACATTCCAGGGCTGATCCGTCGATCCCCCCTCCTGCGGTCAGGCCAGCCCAGGAGCCAAATGAAGACCAAGCTTTGAGTTCGGCCGCTGATTTGCAGCGCCCAAGCCGTACGAGAGCCCCACCAGACAGGTTGGTGGTCACATGTATTCGTGCTTGGCCGAATTGAGGGAGACCCGTCGTGACTTGAGTCGCCGACGCCATAATCTGGGTAACAGTCGTCTAGTCCAGGGCGTCATGGCACTCGTCGCTAGGGCTCAAGGGTGTAGGTTCGAAACCCTTGCATGTCCAACTCCTACAAAAGCTCCAGCCTCGCCCCGTCGACCACTTATTCCAATGTGAGTGTTCTGACGACTTGAAAAAACCACATTCTGCTCAATCCACTGTTCATTTTTCCTGATTACGACATGATGTGGAGAACTGCGAATGTTTGATAATTTGACGTCAATCAACCTTTTCTTTGGTCTCCGTTCGGCAGACAAAGCGTAGATACGCTGCCGAAAGCCACGGAGTGTGCTGCCGTGTCTAGAAAAAACCAAACTCAGGCTTGATTCAGGCAGATTCGGGGTAATCTTGTCTCTGTTGGTCTGTGCATTTTTGGAATTTGGCTACTCGTGCAGATGGAAGCAAATGTACATAGTAAAAACGTTGGCCAACGACATTCACCCCTACAGGCACCCCCTGTAGTACTGGCGGCACTAGATGCGACGCCAGGAACTCAGATCTTACCTTCATTTGCCGTGATGCTGAAGCCAAAGTCCAGATTCAGATCCAGATTCCTTGAATTTACCTTGAATTCCTCAGGTTTGTCCATCATTCTTGCACTGTTGCAGCAAAACCTCGACGTCAATTGTTCAGACAACCTTCACATAGGAGCTCTAGGGACTTCTAACAGCAACCTCTGAAGTCCGTAAGCTTCGTTGTATTTTTGGCACACGCCAATGTGAGCTCAATCCGACCTGAAACTGTCGAAAATGGTGAATCCAAGTGTCTTGTGGGACTCAATCGAAAGATTGGCCTTGTCCAAGTCGATTGACACCGCCGCCACTGTAAATAAAGGACTATACGGTGTCTCTCAGTTATATACTGTCAGTAAAGCGCCTTCAGCGAACCTTCGGCGCGTTACATGCCAAGGATCCAGGGCCATCATGTCTCATCATGATGCATCATCACATGATCCACATTTTCATGGAATCTGTTGAATGCTCGCGAACCAACGTGCCGGAAAGCACAATTGAGCTGAATAAACGACAATATATATTAACTCTAGTCTAAACGAAGATGTTAGTAGTTTCAGTTCTAGACATTCCGCTTCATTTCACCTTCATCTTAGGGAATTTCCTCATTTTAGGACAGTTTAGGTTGATTTCCTTGTCATCTCCTCTCATTCCTTGAAGATCTGTGTACAGATAAGTGAACAGAAAAACATCCCTACCATCTGTGGTTCACTTAGGGCCTGTAGAATACATTTGTATTTGTTTTCCCTCTCTGTGGTTGTTTCATCTCCTTCATCTCTGCCCAAATTGAATCTCAATCTTGCTGAATCTTGTGATCATCCACCAGATGCGCCAAATCTGACGCACATGCTGCACTTTTCAGAACGAGAAAAGCGGGATTAACACGATGTAGAGTACGTGGAGGACACCGTAGCGTGCCCGCGACAGCTAAACTGTGCCAGAGCGCCGAGATGTCACCCCATTTCTTGATCCTCCCACTCAATCCACCAATAATCTACCTCATTCTCAACCAGGGCATGATTTGGAATCGATTCTCGATACGTTTACATGCTTTTTAGCCCTTAACCTAATGTTTTACTGCACGGAGGACTGTTCGTCACTTCTCATTCTGTCTCATTTCAGGTTCATCCATCCTGATTCAGTGCCAATTCAGCCCAAATCAGGTCAGATCAAGCAGATTTCGCCCCATCGAGGCTACATTTCTATTTTTTTCTGGGACTTACCCGCACTACGTTCTTCGTTGACGTAGCGACACACCCCAGTGTGTTTTTGGAGGGGGAGTGTAAGTGCGGCTAACCCCCATCTGCTCAGATTTTAGCAGATCTGCCCCACATTGGCTACATTTTGACCATTTTCACTGCTTCGGCGGAATCGCCGCCTCGCAGCTCAGTCTCAGGATCAGACCTATATATTTCTGATGTGCCGGATCTGATTCCGCGGTCCATTCATCGTAAATCCGTCGCGTTCCGATCATTTACCTGGAATCGCCAATTGCCGCTGATGCGCGCCCGAAGCCAAATCAGCCAAATATTTTTTCACAATCGGATTTATATAAATCTTTTCAGACAGATATGGACACTCAGATGTACTTAGGATAATCCGCATCAATTTTCTTCATAGACTGCGATTTTCTGCCGGATAACAATCAGCATGGATCTTGCTTCCGTTGTTGCTGCTCTCGCCTCCGTTGGTGTCCGTGTATCCGGTTCTACCCCCAACAGCAGCGTTCAGGTCGACTCCTCGCGTGCCTGCCCCACTGGTCTTGCCGGCCCCGAGCCCTCCGGCACCTTCCACGACCCAGGGCAGCACTTTCATTGGCTCAGGACTTGGAGTGATCGCGAGGATACAAGTTCCCCCCTTACCTTTGATGAGGTGTGGGAACAGTTGGAGGTACGTGGATCCCGGCTGCCAGAGGACCATTACCACCAGATGTTGAAGAATTTTCCTTCATTCTCGCGATTAATCTTGCACGAAGTGCAAGACAAAAAACAGCGCTTCTGGAATTTAGTGGAAGAAGCTGAACATTCAGGCGAAAAATTTTCTAGTGCCGAGCTGAAAAATCTGATTTTTGACAAGATCCCCTCAGAAACTGCCGCCACCCTTCGGAACAAACAGTCCGAAGAAAAGGTCAAGACCTGGTGGGCGGAGGTGGAAGGCTTCGATGCCTCTGCCAACAGGTTTACCGTCAGGGAGGCACTTCAAAAGTGCTCCCCCACGTCCTTCACCAAGGTGAAATTCACTGAGGAGACGTGGAAAATCAAGTTTAATGAACACGAGGATCGGGACTTGTTTGTCCAAGTCCTCAACAGGGGAGTAAGGTTCCATGGCCATCGCCTGAAGGCCAAGAACTGGGTGTTTTCGTTCACCCCGAAGGAACTCTGGGAAGAGGTTGAGCGGCTCGCCGACGCCGCCAATCAGAATTTCCATGAGGGTCTTGGGGGAAACAAGAATACCCAGCAAAACACCCAAAATGGGGCCCAAAAGGGCAACAAAAAGGTGAATGACACCCGGAATGTTCAGCAGCACTGTAGCATCTGCCTTCTTTTAGGTTCTACGAACCGAGCTAAGACGCATTCTACTGATAATCACCGATGGTCTCCTTACGATCACAAGGTGATTGGTGAAAATATCAGTAATTCGCAGAATTCAGACAGGAATGACAGACAGGTGCATGGTGGGAAGGCTGGAAAAGGGAATCCGACCCCCTCCGGTGGAAACAAAAATCCTGGAGGCCCTGGCGGGTCCCAAGGCACAGGAAATCGGACTCCATCCGGCTCCGGTGGGCAGCCGAACGGCCAGAAAAATCCCAATAGCAACGCCGGAGGCGGAAATCGAAATCCAGGCCAAACCCCTCAATCCGGTACAAACAAAGGAAATGCTCAAGGATTCCAGGGTAAAGGTAAGGGAAATCCTTCTGGGACCCCTTTCTCTGGTAAGGGCAGAGGGCGTGGCGACGGTGGAGGTCCATCATCCGGCGGCTGTGGCCGTGGACGTGGAAAGGGCAACCATCGTGTGGATCAGGTCTCAGGTGCAGATCAGGTGTCCGATGCGGATCGAGATTACGTTGAAAATGCCTTGAATCCAGCAGATGATCCGTTCCAAGATGAGTGGGTCGACGAATCAGGGTGTGTTCATAATGACAACGCAGCCACTGGAGGTCAGAACGCCTAGGGGAGCCACGAAAATCGCCCCTCCCCAGGCGATTTCAGGCATGATCCCCAGATTCCATCTCGACCACTACTTGATGTAGGGTCGCTTGTCTCCTCTCCCCTGGATCCGGCAGCGGATCCTTCTGTTGTAGTGGACGAGGTTGGTGTACAGTCCAAGCACAGGGCCCGTCAGTTTGTCACAAAGATGTGGGTCTCTGATCGCAAGGGCAATTTCCACCTCGCCACTTGTTTGTGTGACAATGGATCGGAGGTAAATCTCCAATCCAATTCCTTTTTGCCTGACGACTGCGTGTTTGATTCGCCTCTTCCTGTTACCCTCGAGGGAGTTTCTGGACATTCTCTCGCAGGTGGGCAACGCGGTTGTTATATATCAACTCATTTGGTCGCTCAAGACCTTTGGGAAGAAGGTAATGTGGAGGAAGTTGTCCTTAAGGATGACTACTTCTATCGTGCCGACATAAAGTATGACCTTTACTTGGGCCATCCTTGGCTTCGCAAGAACAGGGTGGCGCCCGTAGGTCATCGGCGTTGTTTTTTGCTGGAGTCAGGTCCCTTGGAGCGTCCTGAATTTCGTTTTTTGCACGCAGGGTTTAAAAGTGCAGAAGAATTTTTGAAGCAAAAAGTTACACCAAAGTTTGGCGAAGATGTCACCATTGCAGAGGTGAATGGGAGTGCCGATTACTCCCGAGAGTTAGAATGTCTTCGTAGGGACAGCCAGCCACGACGCCCTTCGCGCTGGCACTCTTCATCCTACAGAGTTGTCGACAAATGGCGCGATACAATTTGTGAATATTTTGATGAACACCATTCCTTTTGGCCACAGTATGATGCCTTTGCTAACCGCGAGAACAACCGCTTTGACAAGCATTTTTGCGACGCTTGGACCCATAAATGGGACAAGAAGTTGTGGATTAATCCTCCGTTTCACTTAATCCAGCAGGTCATCCACAAAATCAAGCAAGATAAAACCCAGGCGATTTTAGTTGTGCCCTTGTGGGACGACAAGCCTTGGTTTCAGGAATTGCAAGACATTTGTGTAGATTACATCGAACTTCCCAGGAAGATTAAGCTGTATGCCAGGGACGACACAGGTCCCCTGCCACAGCGGCCCTGGAGTTCGCTTGCATTCCTGGTGGATGGAAAGCTTTCTGACTCTGATTCTGCTGATTCTGGTACTGATTCCTGTGTTGGGTCTGAATCTGAGGTTGAGCGTGGTACTGATGATGAATCTATTTTTTCTGATTTTTGTCCGTCAGATGCCCAAGGTGATCCAACGTCAAATGGATCCGGCTCGTCTCCCTCTTCCCCAATGCGATCTACATCCAAAAGAATCTTCAGTGCATGAGCGAAGAAAAATTTTAAATCGCGCCGCAAATTCAGAGTTTTTTATGAAAAACCCCGTGTGGAAGCTTTCATAGATCCTTTCGAGGAGCTGGATCACGAAGAGAATATCTGGAATGTCGACACTCGACCCACCTATCTTCAAGAGGCAGTTGATACGGACCTTTTTAGGGACATCCGTAAGAAGATTCTTCCTGCCAAGGCCGAAGAAGTCGCCAACGTTTTTTCGACAGTAATTCCTGGCGATCAGGTGGACACTGAGTTGTGTTCCAAGAAAAGAGACAAGACTTTTGAGGAACGGAAGGACACAACCCTTTCGGGGAAGTTGATCAAAGACCCCCCTGCCCGTGGGCAGTTCGGTGAAGCCTTCATCGAGCTTCGTGAAGGGTACAAGGCGAAGAAACAGCGTCCTTATGAGAACCATGGACACAAACATGAGATACTCAGAAAAATAATCGAGAGAAATCTCAGGGAATTTGGTTGGCTTGAGGGTTGTATGACCAGCGAGTGGTGCTGTGTACCCTTCACAGTCCCGAAGCCGCCGCCTGCAGACCAGAACACTATTGATGGTTGGCGAATGGTTGTTGATTTTCGCAACCTCAACGCCGAAACCAAGGCGGATTCACACCCCCTGCCCCTCATTGAGGAGGAAATCGCCAAGAGGGCAAGAGGTCGTTTGTTTTCGGTGCTGGATCTCCGTCACGGCTTTCACCAAATGCCGTGGAGGAAGGACAGCCGACCTCTCACCTGTATGTGCACGCCATGTGGCCCAGTCCAGTGGACGGTCATGCCCATGGGCCTGAAGAACGCCCCTTCGTTTTTTCAAAGAATGATGGAGGATGTGCTTTTTACAGCTCATCCTGAGCTTTGTGGCTTCGTGAGTGTGTACATAGATGACATAATCATCGCGACAGAGGGGGAGGGACTGACCGAAGCCGAGCTGGTGGCCCTACATGAAAAGCAGCTGAACCAGGTTTTGGACATTCTTGATGCCAATCAGCTGATTTGTGAGCCAAAGAAGGGAAAATTATTTCTAAAATCAGTCGAATTTTGTGGTTCACTCCTTGAGAATGGCACCCGACGACCCAGTCCAGGGAAGCTCGTCGCTATTCAGAAGTGGAAGCGCCCTGAGACGATCACAGAATTGAGAGGATTCCTGGGTTGTTGCAATTTTTACCACACTTTTGTGCCGAATTATGCCAAATTTGCTGCCCCCCTCACTGAATTATTGAAGGTAGGGAGAGATGCGGGCAAGGCAGGTTCAAAGGTTCGTGTCAAGTGGACTGACGAGTGCGAGGAGGCCTTCCATCACTTGAAGGCGGCCCTCTGCGAAGTCGCCACGTTGCATGTGCCGAAATTTGACCGACCCTTCTACATAAGAACCGACGCTTCTAGGTACGCGATCGGAGCTGTCCTGGAACAGGTTGATGAAGCCACAGGTGATCATTACCCTCTTGCATTTTGGTCTCGGAAGCTAGCCCCACGCCAAATGCAATGGTCGCCGCGTGAGCAAGAAACCTACGCCATAATCTGTGCATTGAAAAAGTACCAATCGTGGGTTGGCACCAATCGAGTCGAGGTCCTGACGGATCATCGATCTCTGGAGTATTGGGCCACGGAACACATTGATACTGTCGCGAGCCCAGCTGGTCGACGGGCCAGATGGCACGAATTTCTCAGTCTGTTTGACCTCCATGTGTCGTATTTGCCTGGAAAACATAACACGGTAGCGGATGCTCTGAGCCGATGGGCTTACCCCGCTTCAGAGGGGCTGCAAAGTACCAACATCCATGGTACGGAGCAGGACCGCCACGTCGTAATCGAGTGGGATCAGGAAGAAAAAAAGCTCATTCGACGTGAATGCATGCAATGCACTGTTAAACAGCACGCATGCCCGTGTCATGACATCACGGCCTTCTCAGATCCGGCGCATGCCCATGAGATCGTCACCAAATCACTGAAAGTCGTGGAGAAAGTCACCGATCCCTCCTCAGGGAGTGTCAAACGGTTTGACTACACCCGACGTGTAAGTGGATTTCGGTTGATTCAGGGCATTAAGCGTCGAGATCTGGCCAAAACGCCACCCCTGCCGAAAGATTCCCTGATCATCCGTGACTGGACGTCCGATTATCTGCATGATTCCATGTTTAAAGAGGTCTTTGAGAATCTCAAATCCAAAGATGCTCACAAGGATGGAATTTTTGCTGAATATTCGTTGGATGGGGGGAAGCTGTGGATGGAGGGTAAATTGTGCGTACCAGACGCCCTGGCCCCCCGAGTGTTAAACTGGTGGCACAAATGGGAGTCTCCCCACGCACATGGCCGTAGATTATGGTGGATGATTAAACATAGGTTGTTTGGCTCAAGGCTATATACTCATTGCATGAAAGTAGCCGCCGGATGTGCCCAATGTGCTGTCTCGACGCCCCCCAGCGCAAAGAAGCACGGCCATCTGAGGCCACACCCTATTCCGGAGCGCCTCTTTAACAGAGTCACCAGTGATTTCTTCTATCTCGGTGAGCTCGATGACGAAGAGTGCCATTGCACTAATAAAGAGATCAATGGTGTGCTCCTTATTCAGTGCCGTCATTCTGGCTACATTCAGGTGTTGCCTTGCAACATCGAGTCAATGACTGGCAAGGCTGCCGCCAAATGGTGCGCGCAGACCTGGATGGGAGGTTGGGACGTCCCATCCGAGGTGGTTACGGACTCAGGCAAAGAGTACACCTCCGAATGGTGGAAGGAATTATGTGCTCGCCTTGGAATCCACCACCTGAGATGTGAAATCCACTCGCATCGAGCGCTGCCTGGCGAAAGAGCCGGCCGCTCTATTATAAATATGCTTCGTAAGGAGCTCGCGAGTGAAAAAGATTTCCATTGGCTTGAAGTTCTCTTCGCATTGCTTCGCCGTTACCACAACACGCCTTTGTACCATGGCCTTTCTCCAAATGAAATTGTCTTTGGACGAAAAAAGTGTTGGTGGAACATGCCGTTGAATAATCCTCGCCCTTGTAAAGATGCTTCGTTGTTTTTGGACGACGTCCAACGAGCAGATAAAACTGTCTCGAAATTGATCGATAAGCATCAAGCTGACTGGCTTTGGGTCCAGAATCAAGGCCGAAAAAACCCCCACAATTTTGAGGTCGATGATCGAGTTTGGCTTCGAAAATCCGAGACCACCCTGGGCGGAGATGATAAGCTTCTTCCCTTGTGGGAGGGGCCATTCGCTGTTACAGTGCGCCTAGGTGAGAACAGGTGGAGGATTCGTGTGGATGTCAGCAGGGAAATTGAAGTTTCGGGTGATCGCCTCAAGAGAGAGATCCCCTCCCCCAAGGATCGGGTTAAACCCCTTTTTTGGACTTCGAAATTTTTGTCCGATCGGGTCATCGAAGGGGGGAAGTACGAACTCAAGAGGATTTTAGAAGCAAGACGTGACGAAAAGGGCGAATGGGAATTTCTATGTGAGTGGAGGGGCTTTGATTCCAGTCACAACAACTGGGAACCAGCCCATTCTTTTGTCCATGGGTACACCAAGGGGTTCATCGACTTCCTCAAGAAGCACCCCGAAATTGGCGTACTTCTGACAGAATGTCTGTCGAAACCAGACAGACAAGTGGAGAGCGACGGAAAAAGACCTGTGGTGAATCGAGATCCAGCCTTTTACGGCCCTCAGCAGCCACATTCCAGGGCTGATCCGTCGATCCCCCCTCCTGCGGTCAGGCCAGCCCAGGAGCCAAATGAGGACCAAGCTTCGAGTTCGGCCGCTGATCTACAGCGCCCAAGCCGTACGAGGGCCCCACCAGACAGGTTGGTGGTCACATGTATTCGTGCTTGGCCGAATTGAGGGAGATCCGTCGTGACTTGAGTCGCCGACGCCATAATCTGGGTAACAGTCGTCTAGTCCAGGGCGTCATGGCACTCGTCGCTAGGGCTCAAGGGTGTAGGTTCGAAACCCTTGCATGTCCAACTCCTACAAAAGCTCCAGCCTCGCCCCGTCGACCACTTATTCCAATGTGAGTGTTCTGACGACTTGAAAAAACCACATTCTGCTCAATCCACTGTTCATTCTTCCTGATTACATCATGATGTGGAGAACTGCGAATGTTTGATAACTTGACGTCAATCAACTTTTCTTTGGTCTCCGTTCGGCAGACAAGGCGTAGATACGCTGCCGAAAGCCACGGAGTGTGCTGCCGTGTTCAGAAAAAACCAAACTCAGGCTTAATTCAGGCAGATTCGGGGTAATCTTGTCTCTGTTGGTCTGTGCATTTTTGGAATTTGGCTACTCGTGCAGATGGAAGCAAATGTACATAGTAAAAGCGCCGGCCGGCGACATTCACCCCTACAGGCACCCCCTGTAGTACTGGCGGCACTAGATGCGACGCCAGGAACTCAGATCTTACCTTCATTTGCCGTGATGCTGACGCCAAAGTCCAGATTCAGATCCAGATTCCTTGAATTTACCTTGAATTCCTCAGGTTTGTTCATCATTCTGCCACTGTTGCACAAAACCCCGACGTCCATTGTTCAGACAACCTTCACATAGGAGCTCTAGGGACTTCTAACAGCAACTTCTGAAGTCCGTAAACTTCGTTGTATTTTTGGCACACGCCAATGTGAGCTCAATCCGACCTGAAACTGTCGAAAATGGTGAATCCAAGTGTCTTGTGGGACTCAATCCAAAGATGGGCCTTGTCCAAGTCGATTGACACCACCGCCACTGTAAATAAAGGACTATTCGGTGTCTCTCAGGTATATACTGTCAGTAAAGCGCCTTCAGCGAACCTTCGGCGCGTTACATGCCAAGGATCCAGGGCCAGCATGTCCCATCATGATGCATCATCACATGATCCACATTTTCATGGAATCTGTTGGATGCTCGCGAACCAACGTGCCGTAAAGCACAATTGAGCTGAATAAACGACAATATATATTAACTCCAGTCTAAACGAAAGTGTTAGTAGTTTCAGTTCTAGACATTCCGCTTCATTTCTCCTTCATCTCTGCTCAATTTGATTCTCAATCTTGCTGAATCTTGTGATCATCCACCAGATGCGCCAAATCTGAAGCACATGCTGCACTTTTCAGAACGAGAAAAGCGGGAGTAACACGATGTGGAGTACGTGGAGGACACCGTAGCGTGCCCGCGACAGCTAAACTGTGCCAGAGCGCCGAGATCTCACTCCATTTCTTGATTCCCCCACTCAATCCATCAATAATCTACCTCATTCTCAACCAGTGCATGGTTTGGTATCGATTCTCGATACGTTTACATGCTTTTTAGCCCTTAACCTAATGTTTTACTGCACGGAGGACTGTTCGTCACTCCTCATTCTGTCTCATTTCAGGTTCATCCATCCTGATTCAGTGCCAATTCAGCCCAAATCAGGTCAGATCAAGCAGATTTCGCCCCATCGAGGCTACATTTCTATTTTTTTCTGGGACTTACCCGCACTACGTTCTTCGTTGACGTAGCGACACACCCCAGTGTGTTTTTGGAGGGGGAGTGTAAGTGCGGCTAACCCCCATCTGCTCAGATTTTAGCAGATCTGCCCAGGATTGACTACATTTTGGTCATTTTCTCTGCTTCGGCCGAATCGCCGCCTCGCAACTCAGTCTCAGGATGAGACCTATATATTTCTGATATGCCGGATCTGATTCCGCGGTCCATTCATCGTAAATCCGTCGCGTTCCGATCATTTACCTGGAATCGCCAATTGCCGCTGATGCGCGCCCGAAGCCAAATCAGCCAAATATTTTTTCACAATCGGATTTATATAAATCTTTTCAGACAGATATGGACACTCAGATGTACTTAGGATAATCCGCATCAATTTTCTTCATAGACTGGGATTTTTTGCCGGATAACAATCAGCATGGATCTTGCTTCCGTTGTTGCTGCTCTCGCCTCCGTTGGTGTCCGCGTATCCGGTTCTACCCCCAACAGCAGCGTTCAGGTCGACTCCTCGCGTGCCTGCCCCACTGGTCTTGCCGGCCCTGAGCCCTCCGGCACCATCAACGACCCAGGGCAGCACTTTCATCGCCACACAAGCTTTCCTGCACGAAGGTTAGGCTTGCAATTGATTGTGGGGAGTATAAGGAAGGGCCTCGTGCAATATGAGGTCCATTGGTGGGTGTATCGCTCTTAGCCAAACCCGCCAAATGGGCACGCAATACAACACATGGCACATACCACATACTGCCCAAAAAGGTAGCTCCCCCCACGATATGTCATGCCCCACCAAGGGCATAACCTTGTGTCAATCGCTAATAGGAACTCAAGGAAAGTTCCTATGCAACACCAACACTCGCGCGCTACACTCGAAAGTTATCTTAACCCACGCAATATCATGGCCAAAGAGTTATAACGCAAACTCTACCCTCTTGACCATGATCCATTACGCTAGCGCGCACGTGTGAAGACGCAAGTTGTAAAAAGCTTCCTAAATTACGTCGGGAGTATTGTGAATATATCCCATGCTTCCTCATTGTCATTTTTCGCAAGCAGCACGAGATATGACCCTCACAAGTGGCCTCTCGAATCAACTTTGTTTTGCCCATATCTCTAAGACAAATGGAGGGCAAGACAAAAGAAAAGTTGATTCGTGCATAGGGAAGCACGTAGGTCCACTCGAAAGAGGTCAAATCAAGTGCGGGGATGTTGAAGTCGAAAATCCGATTTCGACATCCTGAAAAATTCGGATTAAGGTTGCGAGTGTACAATGTGAAAATTGCAGATGCATCAACGCAATTCCTGAAGACTTTAGAGTCTTCGTCACGGATTGCGCTAAAATGTCTCTAAATAACAGTTAAACTGGCGGTTACGATAAAGTCGCGAGCCAACCGCCAGCAGTCAAAACATTGATTATCAGAACGGAAGCGTGAAAATTTACGGAAACAATATGAAAATAAAACCCTGTTGATTCCTGATATTCTGATGTGTAAATCTCAGCGGGCGACGCATCGGTTGCCGATGCGGCCGCTAATAGCTGAAATGCCCAGATCTCTCACACATACACGTCTTACCTACATCTGTTGTTAGGGTTAGGTTGCCGAATTGACGGCCGAAGGCGGTGCGGGGCAGATTGGCGTGAAATAATAAGATACCGGCAAATGGCAGTTTGCCGGTACATGGTAACATGCCCCGAGTGGCCGGAATGCCGTCACGGGGGCTTTACGGCAAGGGACACGCTCCTGCCGGGCTCTCACCGGGCTTCACCGGGCGTCTTCCCCTCCGTACATGGGGTTAGTGGGCACACAGAGACCGGTTGTATACCCCACCATGGTCATGGGGTTCTGGGTACCGCTTCACTACTCCCCTGACTGGGTGGTTATACCATGTCTAAAAGACAAGGGAAGAAAGGATTGCAATCTTGTGATAACACGGGGAAATGCGATGCAACCATAACAACGCAAGTGGATCCTATTTGCCCTGCTCATATATTTACCAATCATGCGAACAGTATGTTGCTACGTGCGCCCACTGGAACTAGTCGACGAAGAATATTCCATGCATGCAGGAATGCAATAGATGCATGCAGGAGTTAACAAGATTGCGGCAATTGCAAAATATGACAAAACTGCCGGAGACTAAACTATCACCTCTTGACCTCGAATAATCAAACATTATCTTCATACGTCAATGCAGACCCTGGTCGCGGCCCGAATGCGGCGCGACCATCAATGAAGTACAGATCTGTCCATACATATCAGTACCGTACCACAGTCCATCTGTATCGGTATCTGTATCTGCATCTGCATCTGTATGTATAGTGCAACGTTGTTACCGTGACCGTAGCGCCTTGCAGAAAAAAGGAGCTTGAGGAAGTTTTTCTTACTCAAAAGCATGTTTGCAATAAGGCTCGAAAATTTCAGAATTTTCCTACCTTTGAGGGGGTGGTGGGACAGTGTAAAAAGCAAAGTTCATTTTTTGGTGCATGGGGGTTGCTCCCCAGCGAGCATAACACAAAAGCGGCCTAACCACGGGCAAGTGAGCGTTCATGGCAAGCCGAAGTTCATTGTAAGGCCGAAGGGCAAAGTTCATTGTAGGTCGAAAATTTCCAGCAAAAATTGGTATGTAAGAAAATGTTTTGTTGGTACGTGCAAATTTTTGTATTGAGGACATCCCATCTCGCTTTTCAATCATGACTAGTTTTCATAGCAGAGTAGCCACGTATACATTTGCCACACCATTGCGAATTCAGCGAGCGATGCTTGTCAGGTTCTTTGCATGTGAACCGTTCTGAAGTTCTAGGTCTCACCAGGTTTTCGAGCATCCTTTGTAGTTTGAGCCATGTACCAACTGCCAACACGTGCATTTTTGCATGTGAACACCATTAGCGCACGGCGCACCAATTGGAGCCACCAAGTACACCAAGCGACAACGACTCATAAATGAGTACTCGAAGGAAGTGCTTCAATAACAATGCATTGACATGCAATGGCATTGCAGAAGGACGCATCAACCATGCATGCATGTGCTTGACTGGATGTTTTTGAAACAAGCAAAGTCTCACGTGCAATTGCGCAGGTTGAATTGCTTCAAAAGTCTCCGTCAAACTTGTTAGGACGCGTGTAGAATGGCTCTTTCAATGCAAGCAGCTCGTCGTTGTGGAAACACGCAGCATAGTTAGTGCAAGCTCTTTGCAGGTACGGAACGCGGCTCTTATGACACATTCAACCAAGCGTCTTGGGTAGCTTTCTTCACGGCTGTCTTGCACTGTGCTTCATCTCGTTTGATAGGTTCGGGAGGATGGCCATACCCAAGGATAAGGATCTTGAAGTAAGGGGCGGAATAGAATTCTTCTCGTGATATTTAGCCGAAACAGGTTGAGGAATATACAATTTAAGTAAGGTTCGGAATTGGTTAAACAAAAAAATAATCGGGTTTTTTCGATCATTTTGGCAAAAATAACCAATTGTTCCGATTATTACCCATTGAAACAATCAGTTTCTTCCGATGTAGCCACTAAAATAATCAATGATTGACCAATTATGCCTGGTTTTCCTTTCCTTTGCCAATCGTTGTGTTTCAAGGTTCCACCACAGACGTTTGACTTACTGGTTGTCTTTTCCACACTGACAAAATTTTTTTGTGTGTTCCTTTGGCTATGTTTTTTGGGTCTCACTAGGATTTTCCATGATGATGTCATCCTGCCTTGTCATCATGCCATCACTGATGACATCACTACAATGACGTCATAATGATACCTTCATTGTAACAAGTGCACATAACATCAGCCGTCAGGCCCAGGCCATCAGAACCATGCTGGCTTCCACACTCGGTGGCTTGTCAAACTCACCTATTTGTGATGGGCCACCAGGGGAGGCATGGTCTGACTTTCTAGACACTAAGCCAGGCAGATCTACTTATGTCTTTGTTTTTTCAGGCAACAATATGGGAAAATGTGGCGCGAAAATTGTCAGACGAGCTGCACCAACCAGGCTGCTAGCAAATGGAAAACAGGGCCACCCCCGTCGCACTCCACAACACATTGCATACCCTGCGGGCTCGTGTGATACCTACAACCCCCATCCGTACCAGGACCTGCCGGGGGGGTTCTCAAAGCACCTACAAGACGCCCTCTTCCCACCGTGCATCATCGGGCGCGGCTCCATGACCGCGTGGGAGGCACGCATAGTGGGTGAGGAGTGGGCGCGCGAGTGCAGCCGGTGATGCGCCGCCACGCGCCTCCTGGAGACCCCTGCGCAACGATACGCCGCCCTCCCGCTCGAGGGATGGGGGCCGGACACCCGGCCGAGACCCACCGTGATCCGTGGGGCGGGGCCTGACCACCCGTGGGACGCGGCGACGGGGGAATGGCTGCAAGCGGCCCCAGGGCCGCAAACAGGATGGACTGGGGACGTGTGCTCACTCGTCAGGACGCCTGTCCCCCCCCGCATCGTCCTTCACGCCGCCAACGTACTCCGGGCTACGGAGATACGCAAATGGGGACACGCCACGGCCACCGTCCGATGGCACCCCCCAGAGGACGGGGCCACCCAACTCACCGTGGCGCACTTCAAAACTGGGGGGCCGGTATACGACGACGCCCTGTCCCGGCTGGGCGACACCCAGGGGCCCTTGCTCCTGATGCTCCCCACCGACCTTGCAGCCGCGCTGCGCCAGGAGCTGGACGGCTGCGAAGGGCTGCGAGTGGGATGGGAGGCAGTCGCGGACGGCACCCTACTGGCCCTCCTCCACCGGGACCGCGCAAACGGGCGCCAATGGGATACGCTGGCGCCCCACCTCACCGGGTGCCACGTGTACATGGCAACCCCCCCCCAGGGGCACCCCCGCCCGGCGCCGGACGACCTCATCGTCGCCTTCCAAGACCACGGGATTCTCCCCGACGACACGTGGCGGGAGGTACAGCGGAAGACGCTCGGCAGGGACGACCGGCGCCGCGTCCGCGCCCGCCTGCTGGAAATCCGGGACCCCCTCCGACAGAGGTGGGACGACCTCTGGCTCCGCCATCTTGACCCTTGGTCGCCGCCCTCCCACCTCCCACACACCTGCCGGCTCTGCGGCGAATGTGACACGGTGTCCTCCGCAGCATCGACAAGCGCCAACAGGTGCGCGCGGTGCGCTCAGGTGGCCGCGTGCCCCTGGCCCGAACCTCCCGCAGGCCCGCGCAGGCGCACGGAGGAGGAGGTCTTGCACCGGCGCATCGGGGGGGCACACGCCTCCTCACACGAACGCGCGGGCCCCGCGGGCGCTGCCCTTCTGTGGATCCACGTGCACCTGCGGGACCCCACATCCGTTGCGCACCTGTGGCACGTGTTCGCGCCCTGACTCCCACCCGCCGCCGCCCTTTGCAGAGCCCGCAGTACCATGCCACGCCGACGGGGGGATGGGCCGGGACACGCCAGGGCCCGCCGCAAAGCGCAGGAGGCGACCGTCCGGGGCCTGGTGGCGGACGCGGTGGCGGAGGCGCATGAGGCGTACGCTGCCGCACAACGTGACCTGGAGGGCAGTGCGAGGGCTTGCCTCAACGAGACCGCCCTCCCGGCCGTCCACGCCCTGAACGGAGCAGGGGCCCCTACGCTACTCCCGGCGATGCACCGGATCGTGAACGCCATCCAGCCAGGGCTCATCGGCCCGGAGGCGGCCCTCTACGGGCACTGGATGGAGTGGCGCGAGTCCAACCGGTCGGGCCGGCCCCTGTCCATGGGGGATACCCTGCAGCTGACGGGAGCGGGGTCCGCCATGTCCCTCCGCAGCAGCGCCCCAGCCCTGCTGCACGCCCTCAGGACGCGCTACCCCGGGGACGCGGCCCTGTACCTGAACCAGGCGCGGGCCACGTACCCGGGGGGATTGTCTGAGCTGGATGCGGCGCTCCACCTTCTACACCCACCGGACAAGGACCTGGAGGTGGGCGAAATCACGGTGTTCGTGGAAGGCGCGGACGAGGCGCCCGCCCGCCCCCGGCCGACCAACCCGCTGTACGACGGCACCAGGCCGACCCCTCCGTACGCAATCGTATGCGTGGCGTTCCCCAGGGAGCCCACCTGGTGCTCCGCCCTCCTGCCGGCGACGCACGCGCCCCGCGGCTGGGCCAGCCCAGACCTGTCCCCCCCTCTCTCCAGAACCAGGGGTGCCCAGCACAGGGGGCAGGTCCCCTGGAAAGAGCGCTCTGGCACCCCCCTGCTCCTCCTTGTTGTCGCGACCCGCGGGGACCCGGAACGGGTCCTGGGGATCACCCCCACCGACCTCTATGGGGCAGCAGCCGTACCCCGCCCCCCCCTCCCGGCGCCCGCGGCGCGGGACGGGGTACACACCTTCCTGCGAACACAGGAGGTCACCGCCGTTACGGGGGTCCACCTAGTGCGGCTCCCCCCTGGCACCACCCGACGACCCCCGGTGGCCCAGGGCCCTGAGCCCCGCCCCAACCTTGGAGCTGTGGTGCGACGTGTGGGCCGCGTGGCTCCCCCGCCTCCCCTCCCGATGCCGATGGATGGCCGCCAGCCCCCGCCCATACGGGGCTGACGCCACAGCCGGCCCCCCACCCCCTCCCCCCCTCCCCCCCGCAGAGCACAGCACGGCACTGCCCACGGCACGACACTGATGCACCGGGAGGTAGTGGGAAGGGCGCACCTGCCACCACGCATGCCTACCAGGATAACAGTGATGGCAGACTCCGATGGTGTAATGGGATTGCCACTGGCAGCGCACGTGCTGATATTCGCGAGATCAAAATGACAGATCAGCGACGCGCGCACAGCGCATTTAAAGTTTTGTTACTTAGAAAACATTTCTTAGATATTATGCTTGCTTGTTGTCCTTGCAGGTACAACAAGCTTATTAAATAATGGCCTTGACTTACATGATGAAGATCAAGATTTCGGATTCAAGTATTTTGCCTTTGCTGTGTTGAGTACCAGAGTACCACAACAATAGAAGATCGAATCGGTGGCGGGAAAGAAAGTAGACACGGAACCCGTGTAGGTCAAAGCTATTACAAGCTTGCTTGTACCGTGCCGACCGAACGATTCGGTCTTCAACCGAGCAATGCCCTGTGAGGATTGTGAGCGCTGCAGTTGTCAAGGTGCGGCACGTCTGCCAAGAGAACGCGACAAACACCAGAAGACCAGCGAACGGCTTCGGGGAGAGCGGAATCAGCTGCAAGAGGACTTGGATGAGGAGACAAACACTGCGCGGCGTCTTCGTTCTTAATGTGATACAGCAGAGGATGAGCTCCGCCGCCTCCGAAACCTTATTGCGAAAGGTCATCACCGCCAGGGACGAGCAAAATGGTATGAAGGAACAAACAAGGGGGAACAAAAAACCGACAAAGGAGAGAAGAACGCGCGAAGGAGGACACGCGCCACCGAGGTGAAGCACAACACAAAAAAAAAACAAAAAAAAACACACAAACAACAACTAAACATACACACGTGGCTAGTCGGGTCCAAGTATGTTGCATGCCACGTTACGCTACGCAACAAACACGAGACGAGAACGGCAACCACGCCAACAAAAGTAAAAGGTGACCACGAGGCGTAACCGAGACGTGCCCACCGCCCACCTGCACGCCCGCTTATGTAGGAGGCGAAAGGGAGCGAAAGGGGACAAAAGGTATGCCGCCGCATGCAAACAAATAGTAGGCAAGCCACACACCGCCACCAAGAACGCAAGTATGTTACCATGTCGTGCCACGTCGCCAACCGCCCGGCCCACGCCACCAACCGAGACGGAGAAAAAAAGAAATGGCCTTCGGCCAGGGAGTGGTTGTCACGGGGGGCTATTGGTCCTGCCCTGCGGTGCAATGCGGGGCAACCGTGACAACTGCTCTTACAGCACAACCACCCTTTTTGTTGCGCTGATTAGAACAGCCAGGGAGGGAGACACGGGGAGCATACACACAAATAGCATAGCGCCGTCGTGTGCCGGGTCCCGACAAACACACGTGCATGCACCCACGTTCTCTTCCCCTCACAGGTCCCAAGGAGAAGCGTATGCTCGTGTTTGCGTCGTCCGGGCGTTCAAGTAGGGTTGTCCTAGACGCTTAGACAAGTATTGCGTCGTGCCGTCCTCTCACATTAGCGAACGCCCGGCAAGCGGGAGGACTAGGACACGTTAAGGTAGTGGGGAAAGAAACAGGTATGTTGCATGTCGCGCCGCGCGCGCGGAACGGGCAACGAGCAAAGGTAGCGGCCAAAGGGGGGTGGAGTCAAGACGGGAGCAAGTGGGACAATAAACCTACGCACACGCCGGTCGCACACACATGTCGCATGACGTACCAGCCAGCGTGAGGTGCCGTGTCGCGACCAAACCGCCGCCGCCGCACGCCCGTTTACGCGCTCTCCTCTCTCTACGCAGGTTCAAAGGAGGAAGCCCGGGCCGACGAGGAAAAAGACAGAGACACACCACAAAGCGGAGGCAGGGAAAAAGTGCATGTCAGGGAGAAGGGTAGAGGAAAGGGTAAAGAGCAACGAAGCCGCGACAGGAACAAGGGGTAGCCAGCGGACGGGCAAGGGGCGCGCACAGGGGAGGAAACACGGCGGACACACGGCGAGCACAACACCGCACCGAGACACCGGAGAGGGGAGCACCGGAGGACCAAGGGAAGAGCGGCACCACGCACCAGGACACGCACCGCACAGACACCACACACACCGCAAACACCCAACGAACCCCGGCAACCCGCCCAGCAGTGGGCGGGCAGTCGGGAGAGGGACAGCGCTTGACCCAAGGCGCCCCTCACAATGGTGGAAGGCACCCCCCCCGGGGACGCCCTTCCGCCACCCCCACATCGAGCAACGCCGGCCCGCAAGGGCGCACGCTGTGGGGCCGGTGCTGGGTTCCCAGGCCCGCACCGACCGCGCCCGGGACACGCGGGTCGCGGAACCCTGGCTGCCCGCTCCAGAGGACGGGCGGCCGGGGGAGGGACAGCGCCTGACACCAGGTGCCCCTCACAACGGTGGAAGGCACCCCCCCCCGGGGACGCCCTTCCGCCACCCCCACAGCGAGCAACGCCGGCCCGCAAGGGCGCACGCTGTGGGGCCGGTGCTGGGTCCACACCCCCGCATCGACCGCACCCGGGACACACGGGTCGCGGAACCCTGGCTGCCCGCTCCAGAGGACGGGCAGCCGGGGGAGGGACAGCGCCTGAACCCAGGCGCCCCTCACAACAGTGGAAGGCACCCCCCCGGGGACGCCCTTCCGCCACCCCCACAGCGAGCAACGCCGGCCCGCAAGGGCGCACGCTGTGGGGCCGGTGCTGGGTCCACACGCCCGCATCGACCGCACTCGGGACACACGGGTCGCGGAACCCTGGCTTCCCGCTCCAGAGGACGGGCAGCTTGGGGAGGGACAGCGCCTGACACCAGGCGCCCCTCACAACGGTGGAAGGCACCCCGCCCGGGGACGCCCTTCCGCCACCCCCACAGCGAGCAACGCCGGCCCGCAAGGGCGCACGCTGGGGGGCCGGTGCTGGGTTCACACGCCCGCATCGACCGCACCCGGGACACACGGGTCGCGGAACCCTGGCTGCCCGCTCCAGAGGACGGGCGGCCGGGGGAAGGACAGCGCCTGACACCAGGCGCCCCTCACAACGGTGGAAGGCACCCCCCCCGGGGACGCCCTTCCGCCACCCCCACAGCGAGCACCGCCGGCCCGCAAGGGCACACGCTGTGGGGCCGGTGCTGGGTCCACACGCCCGCATCGACCGCACCCGGGACACACGGGTCGCGGAACCCTGGCTGCCCGGTCCAGAGGACGGGCGGCCGGGGGAGGGACAGCGCCTGACACCAGGCGCCCCTCACAACGGTGGAGGGCACCCCCCCCGGGGACGCCCTTCGGCCACCCCCACAGCGAGCAACGCCGGCCCGCAAGGGCGCACGCTGTGGGGCCGGTGCTGGGTCTACACGCCCGCATCGACCGCACTCGGGACACACGGGTCGCGGAACCCTGGCTGCCCGCTCCAGAGGACGGGCAGCCGGGGGAGGGACAGCGCCTGACACCAGGCGCCCCTCACAACGGTGGAAGGCACCCCCCCCGGGGACGCCCTTCCGCCACCCCCACAGCGAGCAACGCCGGCCCGCAAGGGCGCACGCTGGGGGGCCGGTGCTGGGTTCACACGCCCGCATCGACCGCACCCGGGACACACGGGTCGCGGAACCCTGGCTGCCCGCTCCAGAGGACGGGCGGCCGGGGGAGGGACAGCGCCTGACACCAGGCGCCCCTCACATCGCCGGAAGGCACCCCCCCCGGGGACGCCCTTCCGCCACCCCCACAGCGAGCAACGCTGGCCCGCAAGGGCGCACGCTGTGGGGCCGGTGCTGGGTCCACACCCCCGCATCGACCGCACCCGGGACACACGGGTCGCGGAACCCTGGCTGCCCGCTCCAGAGGACGGGCAGCCGAAGGAGGGACAGCGCCTGACACCAGGCGCCCCTCACAACGGTGGAAGGCACCCCCCCGGGGACGCCCTTCCGCCACCCCCACAGCGAGCAACGCCGGCCCGCAAGGGCGCACGCTGGGGGGCCGGTGCTGGGTCCACACGACCGCATCGACCGCACCCAAGACACACGGGACGCGGAACCCTGGCTGCCCGCTCCAGAGGACGGGCGGCCGGGGGAGGGACAGCGCCTGACACCAGGCGCCGCTCACAACGGTGGAAGGCACCCCCCCGGGGACGCCCTTCCGCCACCCCCACAGCGAGCAACGCTGGCCCGCAAGGGCGCACGCTGTGGGGCCGGTGCTGGGTCCACACGCCCGCATCGACCGCACCCGGGACACACGGGTCGCGGAACCCTGGCTGCCCGCTCCAGAGGACGGGAGGCCGGGGGAGGGACAGCGCCCGACACCAGGCGCCCCTCACAATGGTGGAAGGCACCCCCCCCGGGGACGCCCTTCCGCCACCCCCACAGCGAGCAACGCCGGCCCGCAAGGGCGCACGCTGGGGGGCCGGTGCTGGGTCCACACGCCCGTATCGACCGCACCCGGGACACACGGGTCGCGGGACCCTGGCTGCCCGCTCCAGAGGACGGGCGGCTGGGGGAGGGACAGCGCCTGACACCGGGCGCCCCTCACAACGGTGGAAAGCACCCCCCCCGGGGACGCCCTTCCGCCACCCTCACAGCGAGCAACGCCGGCCCGCAAGGGCGCACGCTGTGAGGCCGATGCTGGGTCCCCACGCCCGCATCGACCGCACCCGGGACACACGGGACGCGGAACCCTGGCTGCCCGCTCCAGAGGACGGGCGGCCAAGGGAGGGACAGCGCCTGACACCAGGCGCCCCTCACAACGGTGGAAGACACCCCCCCCGGGGACGCCCTTCCGCCACCCCCACAGCGAGCAACGCCGGCCCGCAAGGGCGCACGCTGTGGGGCTGGTGCTGAGTCCCCACGCCCGCACCGACCGCACCCGGGACACGCGGGACGCGGAACCCTGGCTGCCCGCTCCAGAGGACGGATGGCCGGGGGAGGGACAGCGCCTGACACCAGGCGCCCCTCACAACGGTGGGGAGCACCCCCCCCCGGGGACGCCCTTCCGCCACCCCCACAACGAGCAACGCCGGCCAGCAAGGGCGCACGTTGTGGGGCCGCTGCTGGGTCCCCACGCCCGCACCGACCGCATCCGGGACATCCGGGACGCGGAACCCTGGCTGCCCGCTCCAGAGGACGGATGGCCGGGGGAGGGACAGCGCCTGACACCAGGCGCCCCTCACAATGGTGGAAGGCGCCCCCCGGGGACGCCCCTCCGCCACCCCCACGGCGAGCGACGCCAGCCCGCAAGGGCGCACGCCGTGGGGCCGGTGCTGGGTCCCCACGCCCGCACCGACCGCGTGCGGGACACACGGGACGCGGAGCCCTGGCTGCCCGCTCCAGAGGACGGGCGGCTGGGGGAGGGACAGCGCCTGACACCAGGCGCCCCTCACAATGATGGAAGGCACCCCCCCCGGGGACGCCCTTCCGCCACCCCCAAGGAGAGCAACGCCGGCCCGCAAGGGCGCGCGCTGCGGGGCCAGTGCTGGGTCCCCACGCCCGCACCGACCGCACCCGGGACACACGGGGCGCGGAACCCTGACTGCCCGCTCCAGAGGACGGACGGCCGGGGGAGGGACAGCGCCTGACGCCGAACACCCTCACAACGGTGGAAGACACCCCCCCCGGGAACGCCCTTCCGCCACCCCCACAGCGAGCAACGCCGGCCCGCATGGGCGCACGCTGTGGGGCCGGTGCTGGGTCCACACGCCCGCATTGACCGCACCCGGGACACACGGGTCGCGGAACCCTGGCTGCCCGCTCCAGAGGACGGGCAACCGGGGGAGGGACAGCGCCTGACGCCAGGCGCCCCTCACAACGATGGAAGGCACCCCCCCCGGGGACGCCCTTCCGCCACCCCCACAGCGAGCAACGCCGGCCCGCAAGAGCGCACGCTGTGGGGCCGGTGCTGGATCCACACGCCCGCATCGACCGCACTCGGGACACACGGGTCGCGGAACCCTGGCTGCCCGCTCCAGAGGACGGGCGGTTGGGGGAGGGACAGCGCCTGACACCAGGCGCCCCTCACAACGGTGGAAGGCACCCCCCCCGGGGACGCCCTTCCGCCACCCCCACAGCGAGCAACGCCGGCCCGCAAGGGCGCACGCTGTGGGGCCGGTGCTGGGCCCACACGCCCGCATCGACCGCACCCGGGACACACGGGTCGCGGAACCCCGGCTGCCCGCTCCGGAGGACGGGCGACCGGGAGAGGGACAGCGCTTAACACCAGACGCCCCTCGCAACGCTGGAAAGCGCCCCCCCGGGGATGCCCATCCACCACCCCCACACCGAACAACGCACCAGCGCACCAACGCACCAGCCACGGGACATCCGCACCCCAGCCCCTGCTCTTAGGTGCAGCGACACAGCAATGGCGGAACTCGCGGCACGACGCAAGACACGCCCCCGATCTCCGACGCTGGACGAAGCACACGAGGTCATCAGGGCGCTGGGACTCAGAGACGGCGAAGGAGACCCCCCACAAGGGGACGCGGGCACGGACTCCGACCTGGAGGCATTGCCGGAGCCCCCCACGGGAGGCGCGCCCGCGGACCCTGCGCCGCCAGCGGGCAGCGTACCCGCGATCTGCCCCGCATGGAAACGGGGCCACTGCACCGGCGAAGGCTGGTGCCCCAAACAGCACCCCCAGCCCGACCCCGATGACGGAGCGTTGCCCGAGGTGAAACCCGCGGGCGCACGCGCCGCCCTACGCTACGGGGTGGCGCAGGGCTGGATCCTGGATGAGACCGCGCGCGGCAGCGTGAACATCCAGGAGGCCGTCGACAGAGTCACCCACGCGGGACAGGCGGCAGTGGCCTTGCACACCCGGGGCCGCCACGGCGTACCCGCAGAGGGAATCATTGTGGAACCCTCGGGAATGGTGCTGGTCCTGGCGGCGGACGTGGTCCGAGGGGTGCTCCACGCGTCCAGCGTGCGGCGGGCGTGCCCACAGTGGACCATCCAGGTGTACATCCCCCCGCGGGCGTGGCCCTTTTCCACGTGGGCGGTGCCCGCCGTCATGTGGCACCTGGCACCAGAGGACGCCCCCACAGGGACCGCGGAGGACATCACCCGGGACCTCCACACCTGGCCGGCCAACCAGGATTACCCCTGGCGCAGGCCCCGGGGCGGCCTCCCGGTGGCACCAGCGGCAGAGGGGCTCAGCCTCGCGGCAACCCTCCAACGGCACCCCGACAAGCAGGCACGCCACTTCCTGCAGACGGGCACGGTCCCCGCCGGCCCGCCAGACTCCGAGTGGCGATGGGACGCAGGGGGGGCGCAACCGCTGCCGGGCCCCTGGACCCTCCCGTTGTGGTACTTGCCCATGGGCACCTTGGCCCACGCCACCCAGGCCGTCAAGGGGACTTTCCCGCAGCCGCTCCTCCCCGGCGTGGCCCTGCTCCGCAGCCTGCAGGCGGGGGCCGCCTGGGTACGGTGGAAGGAAGGAAAGGGGCGCTCGAGCCCCTATTTCCCCATGGTCCAGGGCCAGGCGCTGATCCACGCCGAGGGCATGGGGACCGTGGAATCGGGGGCGATCGTGCCCGGCACGGCGTGCAGGTGGATCACGGCGACCGCCCCACAGCCCATGCGATCGCCGCCGGCGTGCCACCGCCTCCTACGGATGGTCCCCTCTTTGGCCCCCCAGCACGCCTTTACAAGGGACGTGTGGAAGGCCGTACTGAGCCACACCAGGGAGTGGCTAACGAACCCGGGTGCGCGGTACCCGCCGGGACCGGTGCTCGAACAGCTCACGGCCCCCACACCCGGGGTCCTCCACGCCCTACACAGGGCGTCGGCCCTCACGAAGCAGCTCAACGACGAAGTGCTGGACATGGCGCTGGAGCCGCTGCGGGTGCTCTACCCGCAAGCCCACATCCCACCCGCGGGCACGTCCAACCGCCTAGGCCGCCTGGGGTTGCAGCGCCGCGTCGAGGCCGCGCACCCAGGAGGCGTGGTGGAACAGTGGCTAACGCTCCGCAACCCGTCCACCGCGGAGGGCCACTGGTACCTGCACCAACTCCTCTTCCAACCACGGGCCGCCCCGGAACACCTCCGGCAAAACCCGTACCACACGCACCCGGAGCGCCGAGGCACGCAGGACTTCCCGCAGCCAGTCCCGCCCACACTCCCGCCGGGGCAGGACCCGGAGGCGCTACAGCGGGGCCCCCCGCTCGACACCGCCACCACGGCACAGGAAAGGGGAAGCGACGACGCGGGTGGTGCCGAACCGGACTGCACGAACTGCGGAGCGGTGGCCTGGATGGCAGCCTGCAGGCACCTCGCCCGAGATGCCACGGGGCTCCGGCAGTACAGACCCACGGACCGCACGGCGCTGGCGTCCGCGGTCGCGGCCGTCACCATGGGTCCTGTGGCGGCGTGGCCGGCGCAACTGCTGCCCCACGGCGCCTGCCGCGACACGCGGCCCCGACGGCCGGCCGCGACGCACGCGCCGACGGCACCCCTCACGGCGGAGCAACTATACGTTGTCGCGGCGGCGTTGCTAGCAGACGGCGGGGAGAGCTTCGTCCACCACCACGGCCCGGCGCAGATTGCGGGATGCATACAAGGGCCTCAGCGCGATGCACCAGACCCGTAGCACGCCACGCTCCGCGGGCGCACCCGCGTCTGGGATGCGGGCGATGGCACACCCCCGCCCGGGCCTAAGCAGGGGGAGGCACTGGTACTGCAGACGGCAGGCTACCAGGCCATCATACACGGCCACGCCGGAGGGTACCGGTCGCACGTCCTGGCCGGAGGCCGATGGACGGTCTGGCACGGCACCGCCAGGCAAGGGGCATTCCCGCCCCTGCCCCACATCGACTGGCGACAGGGGCCCACCCAGGCCTACTATATGTCGGCGGACCCCTGGCCGCTGGCAGTCCTGCTACACACCGTCAGCGCCCCCAACAAGAGGCAGGAACCGGGGTGGGTCAACCCCCCCACACTGGTGTGGAGCCCCGACCAGGAGGAGCATCTACGGGCCGCGTGGCAGGGAGACGCCATCAGGGCCACGGACGTCCCGGACCTCCAAGCGGGGCCAATCACGCACGCCCGCCCAGCGGCTACCCTGGCGGTGGCCCAACGGGGACAGCAGAACCCGCAGTGGGTGGTCTGCATGTTCAGCCCGGCGGACGCGCACATCGTCGTCTGCGACCCCGAACGCCTGCCGGGGCCCGAAGCCGTGATCCGCGTGGCAGACTGCACCCGCATGATCATCAAGGCGCTGCGGGAGGGCGAACACCACGCCCTCCTGCTCCAGGTCACGCTGAAGGACAACGCCCGGGCGGCGAGGCCGGGAGTGTGGCCGGCAGCGGCGCACCCCGCCGACCTGGAGCTCGAGCTGGCGGTCCCGACCGCGGTGTACCACTGGCTACAGGCCTTATACGACCTGCGATGGAGGGGCAAGCCCGACTGCCAAATCGGCTCCACGCACTGGCAAACGTGGCTGCAAGCAAACGCGCAGCGCGATGCCATCCGAGGTCTCGGGCCCGCGCCCGCGACGCGAGCCCTCGATGCGGCGGCCCCGGGCCGCACGCTGGCACCACACACGGTGCCGCTGGCCAACCTGCCCTTCGAACCAGCGGCGGAGGGCGCCATTCGGAAGTCGGTGCCGCTCCCCCCGGCGCGAGGGGCCACGGAGCCGACGAAATGCCCCCTGTGTGCGGACAAGTACTACACCAGCGGGGCAATGCTGGAACACCTGGCGTGGCACGCGGTGCACGCTGCGGCCCCGGCGGACGACAAGGAGGCGGCCACCAACATCCTGCAGGGGAGAGCACGGAGGTCCCCATGGCACGCCCCGTACACCCGGCGCCCCCCGCCCCAGGCAGCCGACCACGCAGATGGAGATGAGGAGGCACCCGGAGCGGCCCCGGGGGCCGGCGGTGCGGCCCCACCAGGGTCCATGTCCATCCCCGCGGGGCTGGCCCCCCTGGCCCCCCTGGCTCCCCCGGTCCCCCGGGCCTCCCTGTGGGCCCCGCTGGAAACGGGCTCAGCGGATGCGGCGCACCCAGATGCCCTGGCTGCGCGGGCGAACCCGGCGACGATGCAGATGCGGGATAGCTGACTCCAGGAGGACACGACGGGCGACGCCGTGTGGCTCCTCTCGTGGAACCTGCGCAACGGCCTCGGTGCCGCCAGACCGGTCCCTCCGGGACACACTCCGGCGGCGCCGGGGGCCGGCGTCCTGCACCGACAAGGAGCACCTCATCACCGGCATGCTGCCCCAGGAGGGGGGCTTTGCCATCATGCTCCAGGAAACGGGGATCGCCACCAGGGCGCAGGAGATGCACGTGGCCGCGGCGCTCCGGGACAAGGGGTACACCGCCTTCTTCAGCAGCCGGCTGGCGGAGACGGGAGCCACCTCCACCTCGAGAGGGGGAGGCCTCCTCACCGCGGTCAGCAGCAAGTACGTGGCGGAGCATGAGGTGCTCATCTTCACGGAAATTGTCCCCGGGAAGGCCGCGGCCCTGGAGATCCGCACGGACGGGGGAGGCCTCACCCTCATCAACGTCCACGGGCCGCAAGCGGGCTGCTCCCCGTGGGCGGGACGGGCGGCGTTCTGGGCCGGCATACAAATGTATGCCACGGCACGCAGCCTCGGCGGGAGGCACCCGGTGGTCATCGCCGGCGACACCAACATCTACATGGATGTCCCCGCCAACCCGGCCACGGAGCATTTCCGAGCGGGCTGGGAGGCCTGCGGTTTCCGAAGGGCCGCGGCAGGCGGCGAGGAGGACATGACCCCCACGCTCCACCCGTCCCGGCACAGGGTGGACACCTTCCTGGTCAACGAGCCCCTCCTGCCGTGGTCCCTGCGGGAGAGCGTCTGGGCTCGCGGCATGGCACACCCCCAGGTGGTCGGCTCGGACCACCTCCCGGTCCGCCTGGCCCTGCCGGGTCTCCTCAGCGCAGCGGGGCGCGCGGCGATGCCCACCCCCTACAGCCACACGGAGGGCCGCCTCCTCCCGTACGACGCCGAGACCGCGCCCGTCCAACACTGCCTGTGGGCGGCGGTCACCGCCGCGCAGGATGAACCCTCCCTGGCGCCCTGGCTGGATCCCGCAGAGCAGCACGACTACGGGTCCATGCCCGTGGCCGCGGTGGACAAGGTGTTCGAACACCTCCACGCGACGCATGACGCCCTGGCGCGCGTGGTGGGACGCCGGCAGCCGTCTCCGGCGGGAACAGACCCGGCGGAGGGGGACCTCCCGGAGAGCGGAAAGCAGCTCCTGGCAGCGGTCCTCCGCTATGACACCCTGGCAGCACGCGCGCCGGCAGCGTACCAGGCGGACGCGGCCAGGCATGGCATCCGGTCCGAGGCGGCACTCCGGCTCACAGAGGAGCTGCAGGGTGTGTCGCCCGGGTTCCGCCCGACCACGCAGGGCCAGCTACAGGAGGAGCTGGAGAGGCAAGCAGCCGCTCTCGAGGAGGACATTCGCCAGCTCCGCGCCCTCCTGGCGGCAGACCGCAGGCGCGCCATCAAGGACTTCTGGCGCCGCCACGCCCCCGACATCGCCCAGCGATGGAAAGCCGTGCGGGGGGCCATAGAGGTAGAGGGCCCAGGCCCGTCAGACCTCTGGAACGTGCAGGTTCCCAACACCCAAACGCTCCTCACGGAGGCCCACGACGTGATGTTCGCAGTTCGCGCCTTCTGGCGAGAACTGTATGACAAACGCCCGGTGGACCTCCCGGGCTTCCAGGCAGTCCTCGGCCGCCACGTTCCCCGGGTCCCTGAGGGGGCCTGGACACAGGTCCAGCAGTACTCCATGCAGGACCTGAAGTCCGCCCTGGACAAGGCCGATGGCAAGGCCCCAGGTCCTAACCACGTGGAAGCCTGTTTCATCAAGGCCCTCCCAGCACCCGTACAGTGGCTCCTGGTCCATTCCTACCCGGCCATTCTCCGCGGCGCCCCGCCGCCGATGCACTGGAGGGACGCGCACATCTGGCTCAGCCCCAAGGTACCGGGCTCTGCCAGACTGGACGACTACAGGCCCATAGCCCTGGGCCAGCTGGACATGAAGCTGCTCACGGGCCCCCTCACCCAGCGCATCACGGAAGTGCTCACACGGCACGGAGTGGTCAGCGACTGGCAGCAGGGGGCCCTCCCTGGCTCCAACACAGGCCCCCCGCTGTTCATGGCGCAGCGGCAGCTCCAGCGGGGAAGGCCCAACTACGTCTTCTCCTTTGACGCCCGCAAGGCCTTCGACACCGCCCCACACGGCGCCCTCCCCCTCATCCTGCGCCACCTCTCCGTGCCGCCGGACGTCATCCACCTCCTGCTCTTCCTCCACACATGCGCCAGGCTGCGCATGGTCACAGCACACGGGCTAACGCAGCCCGTCTACATGCTACGCGGCGTCCGGCAGGGCAACCCCGAGAGCCCCCTGCTGTACGCGCTCCTCCTGGAGCCCCTGCTCAGGGCACAGGGGCACCGCCTGCGCCCGCCGGGAGGGGCCGAGCACGGCCTCATCCAGGCCTATATCGACGACCTGCTGGTGGTGGCCCACACGTTGCAGCACTTCGTCGAAGGCGTGGAGGCGGTAGCCGCGTACCTGGGGATGATGGGCATGGAGCTCAACCCCCGCAAGTGCGCCATGGCCACCACGGAGGGGGTCCCGGGCCTGCAGCTGCGCCTCTGTCCCCACCTGGAAAACCCGTGGTACTGGGTACCAGCGGCGGACTCTGTCCCCTACCTGGGACTCCAGCTGCAGCCGGACGGGGAGTTCTCCCTGCAGCGCAAGCACCGGCTACGCTTGGCGGCGGTGCACCACTGGTGCCTTAACACCCTCGCGCCACCGAAAGTGGTGCAGGACGTCATCCTGGCGATCCTCGGGGGGGTGACGCAGTACGTCGCCCCTTTCATCGCCGACGACTCCGACACTGCACGCCACCTGGACCACATCAGGGTCCAGGTCGCGAAGGACAGAGCGCGGTACGCCTTCAACGCCTCGCGGGACAGCCTGCAGGATGACCGGACCCTGGGGCTCACACGGGTGCCCACGCGGTGCCAGCAGGCAGCGGTGGCCCTCGTGGGTACACTCGTCCACCACCGCGCAACCTCCGTGCGCGCCGAGGTCACCAAGATGTTCTGGGAGATAGCCGGCGCGCACGGAATATGTCCCGAGGTGCACTACCCCGTCCCAGAGTTCGCAACTCTGGCGGGAGGCGACTGGGTCCACCGCATACCCCGGGCCCTGGCCGCCCTGGGAGTGGGGATGTACAACCCCATCGCGTGCCCCAGGGCGGCCCATGTCCAACTACAGTCCCCGCCGGGCAACATCGTCACGCTGCGCACCGCCAAGCTGCGACACTGCGACACGTGCCGCCTGACGGTGCCACACACATCGCCGTGGCACGGGCACCACGGGCCACGCCACCCCTTCCCCGACACCGACGATCCTGGCCGGCGGCGGTGCGGGAGTGCCTCAACCAATGCGCCGATGAATACCTCCACTATTGCCGCCGTGAGCAGGAGCCCACCAACCACCCCGGGTGGCGCGACGCCCTGGCCCACCTCTTCCACACCACCGGCACACGGGACCCCCGCCTGAGACTCGTCCACCCCACGAGGGCTAAGCAGGACGCCCACACCGGCCCACGGGTGACCCCGGACGGCCTGCACCTCCACGTCGGGGGCTACCGCCGCCGGGACGGCCTATCCCCCCCCGCGCGGGGGGCGGCGTACCACCCGCCAGCAGCCCTCATGTACATCCTCCGCGACGTACTCGCGGAAAGCGAGCACCAAGAGCCTAACGCGGACGTGGCGTGGCCAGAGCCCTTGCGCCCCCGGCCCCACGCGCCGACGCCGTTGTGGTTGGTGACCACGGACGACCAATGCACCCAAGCGACAGGGCAAGCGCAGCTCCGGGCCGAGTGGGTAATAGTGCAAGTAGGGGCAGGCCAGCCCGAACCCCGAGGGCTCCCCCGTGGCACCGCCCTACTGGTGGCTACGGGGGTGCCGCACGACCCACACATGGCGGTACACGCGCTGGAGGACCAGCCGGAGGACACGGGACACCTGGTGGTGCACCAGCGTGGGAGCCCGGCGTGGCTCAAGGAACATGTGACGTCGCTACGGTCCTGGGCAAGCACGGTCCCCGGAGCGGAGATCCGGCTGCACGACCACCCGGCGATCAGCCCGGGCGACACCAGGGCGCTGAGCGTGGACCAACTGACCCCCAGCCACCCCGACGTCCGGTGGCACTCCGCCGACCTCAACGCGGGGTGGCTCAGCCCCACCGGATACTACTGGATCCCGGAGGCCTGGGGACACACCTCCTCTGACGCGTCCGGGGGCGGACCCTGCAAACACGCCACCAGCGTCCCTCTCGCCGCCGACCTCACCCACACGTGGGCGGTGGCCATCTCGGGCACGGTGCCCGACCGGGAGGGGGTGGCCGCCTCCCTCCCCCTACAATACGGTGCCCACAGACGATGGGTTCAGACGGTGGACGCCGAAGTCATCCTCCACCTCCTGCGGCACGCAGATTGCGAACGAACCACGGGGGTCCCCGCGGGCGCAGCGAAGGTGGTCAACCAGAGGCCCCTGAGGTGGCTCCGGGACGGCCTGTGCGCGCGAGGGCAACACGCCGGGCACCCGTTCTGGTACGTCCGAGCCACCTCGCACCACAGTGACGTCCTACTGCACAAGGCGGACTGGGCGGCGTCCCAGGACACCGTCCTGCAGAACACGCCCCCGGACCCTGGCCATGCCCAACTCATTATCGCCGGCCGTGACGGCCATCTCGATCTACGGCCCCCCACGATGCGGGTGCTCGGCGAGGTCGCGCAACGGGCGCGGACGGATCATGCGCTGACGCACCGGGACACACACCTTTGGGCGCGGCCCATGCCACGGCCTACGTCCACGCCCGGGACCTCACCGCGGCGGCCACCAACCGCCGGGCGCTGCGGGCCCGAGACGGCCACACGCCGGTGCAGCGCAGGCTCCGCGTCCGGAAGGAGCGGCTCTCCGGCGTCGCCATCGTCCCACAACCGTGCCTTTTCTGCGGCGGCCCGGAGGAGACCCCGGTGCACATGCACGTGGGATGCACCCACTCACAGCTCCTCTGGCCCCACTACCGCCAGGCGGTACACGAGGCGGCCCGCCACCTCCCACCTGGAGACAAGGCCCTGTGGGTGGCCTCGTGGCGCTCCGCAGGCGCCACGTGGACGGAGGTGTTCTGCTCCGGACTGGTGCCCGAGGACGCGGAGCCGCAGCTCCGCGCCATAACCCGATACGACCCGCCGGGAGGGACCTCGGTGGACGATTTCCTCCACCACATGCTCCGGCTGGGGGACTTTGCGTGGGAGCTTCGCAACCACCGGCTGGAGCAACTCCTCCGCGAGCCCCAGAGCGCGGCGGCCCGGGCGCACCGGTGGCTCACTGCGGCGGAGGGCGACCACCCTCCCCCTCCCCCGCGCCCTGACAAGGACTTCGTAGCCTCCCTCCGTGTTGTGAATGGCACTCTGGAGTGCCCGCCCCAAGAGAGCCCCCACCCGTACCAGGACCTGCCGGGGGGGGTTCTCGAGGCACCTGCAGGACGCCCTCTTCCCACCGTGGATCATCGGGCGCGGCTCCATGACCGCATGGGAGGCGCGCATCGTGGGGGAGGAGTGGGCGCGGGAGTGGAGCCGGTGGTGCGCCGCCACGCGCGCCCCGGAGACCCCTGCGCAACGATACGCCGCCATCCCGCTCCGGTGGTGGGGGCCGGACACCCGGCCGAGACCCACCATGATCCGCGGGGCGGGGCCTGACCACCCGTGGGACGCGGCGACAGGGGCATGGCTGCAGGCGGCCCCAGGGCCGCAAACGGGATGGACTGGGGACGTGTCCTCCCTCGTCAGGACACCCGTCCCGCCCCGCATCGTCCTTCACGCCGCCAACGTGCTCCGGGCTACGGAGATACGCATGTGGGGACACGTTGCGGCCACCGTCCGGTGGCACCCCCCGGAGGACGGGGCCACCCAACTCACCGTGGCGCACTTCAAAGCTGGGGGGCCGGTATACGACGACGCCCTGTCCCGGCTGGGCGACACCCAGGGGCCCTTGCTCCTCATGCTCCCCACCGGCATTGCAGCCGCGCTGCGCCAGGAGCTAGACGGCTGCGAAGGGCTGCGAGTGGGGTGGGAGGCAGTGGCGGACGGCACCCTGCTGGCCCTCCTGCACAGAGACACCGCCAACGGGTGCCAATGGGATGCGCTGACGCCCCACCTCACCGGGTGCCACGTGTACATGGCGAGCCCCCCCCAGGGGCACCCCCGCCCGGCGTGGGACGACCTCATCGCCGCCTTCCACGACCACGGGATCCTCCCCGACGGCACGTGGCAGGAGGTCCAGCGGAAGACGCTTGGCAAGGACTACCGGCGCCGCGTCCGCGCCCGCCTGCTGGAGATCCGGGACCCCCTCCGACAGAGGTGGGACAACCTCTGGCTCCGCCATCTCGACCCTTGGTCGCCGCCCTCCCACCTCCCACACACCTGCCGACTCTGCGGAGAATGTGCCACGGTGTCCTCCGCAGCGTCGACAGGCGCCAACAGGTGCGCGCAGTGCGCCCAGGTAGCCGCGTGCCCCTGGCCCGAACCTCCCGCAGGCCCGCGCAGGCGCACAGAGGAGGAGGCCTTGCGCCGGCGCATCGAGGGGGCACACACCCCCTCGCACGAACAAGCGGGCCCCGCGGGTGCTGCCCTTCTGTGGATCCACGTGCACCTGCGGGACCCCACATCCGTTGCGCACCTGTCGCACGTGTTCGCCCCCTAACCCCCACCCGCCGCCGCCCTTTGCAGAGCCCGCAGCACCATGCCACGCCGACGGGGGGCTGGGCCGGGGCACACCAGGGCCCGCCGCAGAGGGCAGGAGGCGGCCGTCCGGGGCCTGGTGGCGGACGCGGTGGCGGAGGCACACGAAGCGCACGCTGCCGCACGGTGTGACCTGGAGGGCAGTGCAAGGGCTTTCCTCAACGAGACCGCCCTCCCGGCCGTCCGCGCCCTGAACGGAGCGGGGGCCCCTACGCTACTCCCGGCAATGCACCGGATCGTGAACGCCGTCCGGCCGGGGCTCATCAGCCCGGAGGCGGCCCTCTACGGGCACTGGATGGAGTGGCGCGAGTCCAATCGGTCGGGCCGGCCCCTGTCCATGGGGGACACCCTGCGGCTGACGGGAGCAGGGTCTGCCATGTCCCTCCGCAGTAGCGCCCCAGCCCTGCTGCACGCCCTCAGGACGCGCTACCCCGGGGACGCGGCCCCGTACCTGAACCAGGCGCGGGCCACGTACCCGGGAGGAGTGTCCGAGCTGGATGCGGCGCTCCACCTTCTACACCCGCCGGACGAGGACCTGGAGGTGGGCGAGGTCACGGTTTTCATGGAAGGCGCGGACGAGGCGTCCGCCCGCCCCCGGCCGATCAACCCGGTGTACGACGGCACCAGGCCTACCCCCCCGTACGCCGTCGTCTACGAGGCGTTCCCCAGGGAGCCCACTTGGTGCCCCGCCCTCCCGCCGGCGACGCACGGGCCCCGCGGCTGGGCTAACCCAGACCTGTCCCCCCCCCTCTCCAGGACCAGGGGTGCCCACCACAGGGGGCAGGTCCTCTGGCAGGAGTGCCCTGGCACCCCTCTCCTCCTCCTCGTCGTCGCGACCCGCGGGGACCCGGGGCGGATCCTGGGATCACCCCCACCCACCTCTATGGGGCAACACCCGTACCCCGCGCCCCCCTCCCGGCGCCCGCGGCGCGGGACGGAGTACACACCTTCCTGCGAACACAGGAGGTCACCGCCGTTACGGAGGTCCACCTGGTGCGGCTGCCCCCGACACCGCTCGACGACCCCCGGGGGCCCAGGGCCCTGGGCCCCGCCCCAGACTGGGAGCTGTGGTGCGACGCGCGGGCCGCGTGGCTCCCCCGCCTCCCCTCCCAATGCCGGTGGATGGCCGCAGGCCCCCGGCCGCGCGGGGCTGACGCCACAGCCGGCCCCCCACCCCCTCCCCCCCTCCCCCCCGCAGAGCACCACACGGCACTGCCCACGGCACGGCACTGATGCACCAGGAGGTAGTGGGAAGGGTGCGCCTGCCACCACGCATGCCTACCAGGGTAACAGTGATGGCAGACTCCGATGGGTCCCTCCAGCGGGACCACCGCCACCACCGCCGGTCCCGCTCCCCCTCCCCCGTCTCCTCCCCGGAGTGGACGGGGGAGACCCCCGCGGAGCGCGAGGAGCGGAGGCTGGCGGGGGCGGCGGTGCTGGTCGGGCCGCCGCCGCCGGCCCGGGAGCCTGGGCCAGCCGGGACGGCCGCCCCCGCCGCCCAAGCAGCCAGCCCCGCCGCCCCGCCCCGCCCTGACACGCAGGAAGCAGAGACCGCGGCGAGCAACGCCGCGGCCCCGACCACGGCCCCCGGCACGCCGCCGACACGGGGGGCGGCCCCGGCGCAGGATCCGGGCGCATCGCCCAGGGCCGCCGCAGCCGCAGAGGAGAGCAAGAAGGGCCCGCGAGGGGTTGCAACCGCACGGGCCACGGGCGCCTCGTCGGCGGCCGCCGCGGCAGCGAAGGAGAGCGGGGAGGGCGCGCGAGGGGCTGCGGCCGCGACCTCCAGCACGCCGTGAAGGCGGGGGACGGACCCCGCACGGGCCGCGGGCGCCCCGCCGGTTGCCGCCGCGGCAGCAGAGGAGAACGAGGAGGGCGTGCGAGGGGTTGCGACCGCGGCCACGGGCGCCTCGTCGGCGGCCGCCACGGCAGCGAAGGAGAGCGAGGAGGGCGCGCGAGGGGCTGCGGCCGAGACCCCGGCGGGCCGCGACACCGCCTCGGCCGGCGACGCCGCGGCCCCCAGCACGCCGCGCAAGCGGGGGAAGAACCCCGCACGGGCCGCGGACGCCTCGCCGGCGGCCGCCGCAGCAGCAGCAGTGGGCAGGGAGAGCGCGAAGTACCGCGCCCACGCCAACCCCATCCACACCCGCACCAGCCCCCCCAAGCCGTTCCCCCCCAAGCCCTTCCCCCCGGGGCGGGAGCGGCACGTCCGCCCCCCGACGCGCGAGCGCTCGCCGCCGGGCGTCACGCTGCCGCAGCTGCAAAGGCAGCGGGACGCCCGGCGAGTGGTCCAGGAAGGGCGCAGCAGCGGGGGGGAGCAGGGGGCCGAGAAGGGGCCAGGGCACGGGAAGGGCGCGCAGGGGCGCGGGCAGGGAGCTCAGGTGCAGGGGGCAGGGCGAGGGGAGGTGGGAGAGCGAGCGGGCCAGGGCGTGGGGGACGGGAGGCGGGACCCGCGACACGGGCAGGGGGCTGGAAAGGGGCCCAAGGGCAAGCGCAAGGGCGCCGCAGGCCCCAAGGGACAGGCGGGACGGGGCATGGGAGCCCAGGGGGGAGGACGGGGCGAAGAGAGGGGGGCAGAGGGCGGGGCGCCCCCGCAGCCGGACGTGCAGCCGGTGAGGTGCATCCCCCCCGGCATCCAACAGATGCCGGCACACCACACCCACCACCACCACCACCACCACCACCACCACCTCTACAACATCAACCCTGACGCCGGCGAGCTCGTCCCCCCCCAACCCCCGCGACACCAGCACCATCACGCCCCCCCCGCGCCGAGGGCGGAGCCGGCGCGGATGGCCTCAGCGGAGGGGGGACGGGGCGCGGCATCGGCGCCGCAGGCGCAGGGGCAGCGAGGGGGGCCGGCACGGGGGGCGGAGGAGGGCCGGCCATGGGACCGGGACTGGGGCGTGGTCCCGGACCCTCTGGGGGAGGAGACCCTCCCCCTGGTGGGGGAGGTGTACGGGTGGTTGTGCTGGGCCAACCAGGGGACCTCCAGGAGGTCGAGGAACCGGCCCTTCGATGCCGTGCTCCTCCGGAGGGACGGAGGAAACCGAGAGGTACCCCCGGGGGGGTGGGCAGCCCCAGAGGACCATGAGAGGGTCCTCAGGTCAGTGATCCGGGCGGCGTGGCCCGACAGGGAGCCGACGTGGCCGGCCTTCCTGGAAGGGGGAGCGGTGCTCCGCATCACAGATGCGGACGCCAACAATTGGCTCCCCCGGGCTTTGCGCAGCGCCCTCGCCCACTGGCGCTACCGCCGGCACAACCCGCCGCCGCCGCAGCCCCAGCCCCCACACAAGCGGCGGCGCAGGTGAAGGCCCAAACGGCGGGTACGGGAGAGCTGGGGGGGGGGGGGCTGGGCCCCCCGGCCCACGCCCCCCCCACGGTACGGCACGACGCAAGAGGGCGCGCCACCGGAGGGTGTGCGGAGACAACGAGCGCGGGGGGGAACCTGCTGCCCCGCAGCCCGCTAACCACTGACCGCTAACCCTCACGGCCACCCCCGACCGGCCGGCACCGCGCGACAACGGCCGGGGGATGAGGGGCCCCAGCGAGGGCCTGCGCGAGAATCCGGCTCTCGGTAGTGGGGAGCGGGGAAAGGGCGCGACCCCCCGGCCGATGGCTAGCCCCCGGGGCCAGGACTGCCATGCCGCCCCCCCCCCCCGGGCCGACAGGAGGCATCGCCAGGGGACCAAAGGGCCCCCCCCACTCCCCCCCCCCCCCCCTTGGTCCGTTGGCACAACCGACCAAGGGACAGGGAAGGGAAGGAGGGTGGTGAGGCCGATGGGCACGGTGGCCTACAGAGGGAAAGGCCAAGCGTAGGGAAAGGGGAGGGGAGAGGGAAGGATAGGGCAAGGAGGAAGAGGAAGGTCAAAGGGTGGTGAGAAGCTGATGGGCACCACCGCCTATGGAGGGGAAGGGTCCAAGGGAAGGGCGGCGAATGGCGATCGGCCAGTAGGCGCCGCCAGCAGCAGACGAGATCATCACACCATGGCGTCAAGCCAAAACCCCCCCCCTCCCCAGCCCCCACACTCAGCTTTTGTGGCACACACTCCCACACCACCCACCCTGGATAGGACAGGAGACTCTGGATTGCCACTCTGGCCCCCCTGACCCATGCTAGCCCTGTGAGATACCCATGCTTCTTCCATACACTTAATTGACCCTGAGGAACAAACTCACTGGCCCCCACCCTGGCGTTTTTTTGATCGCTGCCATAATCCCCCTGGACCACCAACCCATACCCAGCGGCGGCCCGTGCACCCAGGGTTTTGCAAAGTCTTTGGGTTTCAGCCACGCAACCCCGGCACACATCCATCGTGCGCCCCCCCTCCCCCCCCCCCTCCCACACAGGCCCGAGAGCGGGCGGGGGGGCGGCCCCCCCAACCCCCCCCCCCCGCACCCACCTCAGCTGGGGAGCCACGGGCGCGGCCCTCCGCCCCCCCAGGGCCGGGGGGGCACCCCCCCCCTCAGGAGGAACGGCGACGCGGTAAGGGCAACGGCGGCGGGGCCTGCTCCCGCGAACCCACACCGGCGTGCAGGAGCAACGCGCACAACGGTACGGGACGGAGGCCGCGCCCCACATGACCCTCCCGTAACCACAGCCCACTCCGAGGTGACAGAGGGGGGTTTCAGGTCAGCTGGGGCCCCCGGGGGGGCGGTCCACGGGCCGCCCCTCACCCCCCCCCAGCCCGGGGCGGCAGTTCAGCCCCGACCGCACGCGCGCGCCAGAAGGGAGCGCGCCGGCGACACGGAGAGGGCCAGAAAGAAGTACCGCAGGCCGCCGCCCGGAGCGAGAGCAGGGAGACCGCGGCGCGACATCGCCCCCCCCCCGCCCCCCCACCAGCCCGCCAGCCGCGGGGGCCCCGGCCCCCACCCCCCGAGGCAGGGGGGATGGCCCCCCCCCGCCCGAGAGGGGAGCCGGAGTGTGACCCACCCCCCCGCCCCAGCCGCCGGCTCACATGGGGGCCGCGAAGAACAAGCGGGCCCACGCCTGCGCACCGGGACGCCGCACAGATCGTACCCAGAGAAGCCAGGTGAGCACGAACCGGAGTGGTATGGGGGGCCACGCCCCCCATGGACAGCACAACATCAGTGACGCCCGCTTGGTTGCCTGCCCAGGGAAGGCAGGGGAAGGGACGAGGCAGAGCGACCCCCCGCCCTACGGGCCCCGCCCCGGCCGCACAGCCGGAGGAAACGGCGCACGCCCCCCCCCCCCCCCCAGCCCGCCCCCCAGCATAAGAACGCCATGGACCCGCCCCGCGGCGCGCAGCCCCCACAGGGACAGAGCAGGGCCCCCACACCCGCACGCGCACGCCCACAACGCGGACCCCGACAGCCCACCCAGTGGACGGGCAGTCGGGGGAGGAGGGGCGCAAGACCCCAGACGCCCCACGCAACGGTCGAAGACACCCCCCCGGGGACGCCCTACCGCCGCCCCCACAACCCCAAGCCAAGTAGGGGGGAACCGGGACCGGACCGCCCCCCCCCCAAGCACGCCAGACGGAGCAAGGGACCGGGGCAGGACACGCGGAGGGGCACGGACCACGTGGAACGGCCCTACCAGCGCCCAGTGCCGGGACCACGCGAGATGCGCGCGCCACACCACCCAGCGGGGGGGGGAGCGGACACCGCGAGAGCGCGAGCGCACACACACGAAAGGGGCACGCGGGGACTACCGGAAGGGCAACCGGACCAAGCGCGCGGAACGCACAGACCGCATGGAATGGCGTACCAACGAGCGAGGGTAAGGGACACCCGGACGGGACGGCCCGCCACACGCAGCGCGGAACACGCGGGGCGGGGAGGGGGAAACGAAAGAGACACGACGCCAGGTGCCGGCCCGAGCCCCCCCGAACCGGCCGCGAGCGCCGCGCACACACAGACGGGGCACTGCGCCCGCCAAGGCAGTAGTGGCGCACAGCGCCACGCCCCAACCCCTAGGCTAGGCAGCCTCCGCGCCAGCCCAAGGGGGTCCCACTGGCGACAAGCCAGTAGCACGGGCCCGGCGGCGCCGGCGCCCCGGGCGACCATGCATTAGGGGGGCGACGCAGTGGGTAAGCGCCCGCAGCCACGGCTGCGAATTGATGCACTGACCGGGGAGTGGCGAAACGGGGACGCCGGGGAAGGACGGGGCTCCGAGCTCTGTGAACCCGGGGGACTCCGCCACCAGGCAGGAGGTGCGTCTTGGAGGGCCCCCCACTAGGACCCGGTGGGGAGGATATCACCTGGCCCGACCAGGTGGCCCCCCGGAGCCGAAAGGCGTCTAGTACCCGCAAAATCAAACCTCAAACCTCAAACCTTATTGCGAAAGGTAAACCGCCCTCCCAAAGAGACACGCCGAAGAAAACCCATCGTCGGAAGAGAGCAGCCAAGGTGCCAGCAAATGCGTGAGTCCGCGCAGTCCAGAACACCCGTGAATAACAACAGGGCTCAGGAGTGAGCCACTGAGGAGCCCACGCGCAGAATGGGAGCGCTGTGCCGGCTGAGAGCGCTAAACGGCTGGCGCTGCTGAGGATATGGCGAATGCACGAAGAGTTCAGTGAAAGCAGTGCCGTGCGAGGGCGCTGAGGAGTCAGCGCAACGCTGCTTTGAACGACGCTGTGGTGAACGCCGAAGGAGAGCGCCTTGAACAGTGCTACGCAGCGCTGTGTGCTTGGCTTAAAGCCAGTTGCTTGTTAAGAGGGATATAACCCATTTTCTATTGAACTTGCTAAGTCTCTTTTTGAGTTTCATTTTTGTGAGGACGCTGTCAGCGCTGGACTGTGTGCGTGTGTGATGCACGCCCAGTGTTTGTGTTTCTGCGCCGGCAGTCAGGGCAGGAGCCAGGGTTTGTCTGTGCGTGAGCGACCAAGCGTGCGCGTGTGAGTGTGTCTGCCTGCCGCGGACGGCGCTGCAGGCGCCACACACAGGTGTGCGTGTGTGCAGTGGACGGCCTGCACTTGCAGAGCGTCGTGGCAGCCTGCTGTTTTTCAAGTGTGTGCGTGCGACGCCAGTGGTGTGTGTGCGTTGCTACATGCTCTGCCCTTGTATGGTGGCGCGCTGGAGGTTGCGCTGTGGGTATGAGCGATTGCCAGCACGACTGCAGGGTATGCAGCCATGAGGTTTGTTATTATTGAATATTGTCACAACTGTATGTCTTCTTTATGTGTTTTAACCTTATGAATCCCTAGGCAGGCTTGCGGCTGCCTGAATCTGATGAGATGATCTGGAATGTCAAAATTGACTCCAACGCTGGTGTGTTTTTATGCTCTGAGAGGGCTGTAAAAGGCCCTGTTGTCACAGATATATGTATGGGTTTGTCTCAGTTTTCTTCGTTTTGCTCATTTTTCTTCTACATGGAACCTTGTTACTGCAGGCCAAACAAGCACACGCACAACTGCACTGTTGTACAGTACCGTAGCACGGCACTCCATGGCTTTGCTGTGCATGTGCGAACTGAGTTCAGCCAAACAACACACGTTCTTTTGTTGTTGTTGCCTCAGTTGTGTGCAGTGTGGCCTGTTGTTTTTGAAGCTGCAGGGCTTTGAGAAACATTGCAGGGTTTTCCCCTAGACTGGGAAACTTTCGCAGGTTTTTCAAAATGGTTGTAGTTTTGAAACCAGGGCAGCATACATTTTATTATATAATTAAACAACTTCAAGTGGAATTGTTGTTTTTTTATGTGGTCTGAACCAGTTTAGCAGGGGAGTGTTCACCACACCCCCTGAATGGGAATGGGGTTTTTTGTAGCCAAAGGTAGAGCAGGCTTTTCCCCAACCCCAAAGGTTAGGCACACTTTCTGAATGTCTATTGTGTAGGCATTTAAGAAAATAAGCCAGTGACAACCCCACTAATGGGTCATCAGTCCAACCATACCTTTGATTTTCAGAGGTATGGCTGAACTTAGCAGGGGAGTGTAATGGGATTGCCACTGGCAGCGCACGTGCTGATATTCGCGAGATCAAAATGACAGATCAGCGACGCGCGCACAGCGCATTTAAAGTTTTGTTACTTAGAAAACCTTTCTTGGATGTTATGCTTGCTTGTTGTCCTTGCAGGTACAACAAGCTTATTAAATAATGGCCTTGACTTACATGATGAAGATCAAGATTTCGGATTCAAGTATTTTGCCTTTGCTGTGTTGAGTACCAGAGTACCACAACAATAGAAGATCGAATCGGTGGCGGAAAAGAAAGTAGACACGGAACCCGTGTAGGTCAAAGCTATTACAGATGGCTCCCCCCAGCGGGACGACCGCCACCACCGCTGGTCCCGCTCCCGCTCCCCCGTCTCCCCGGAGGGGGCGGGGGAGACCCCTGCGGAGCGCGAGGAGCGGAGGCTGGCGGAGGCGGCGGTGCTGGTCGGGCCGCCAGCTGGGCAGCCCCGGGCGGCCTCCGCCGACACCGGGCCGTCGACCCAGGAGCCTGTTGTTCTGCTGTTTCTGTGAGTGTCCTAAATTTTGCGACCTCGCCAAACAGCGGCGTAAAATGTTTTTGGGGGTTTCCGAGGTCGGAAAAATCGATTTTGCGCTTTATTTTTTCTGGTTGTGCGTCTTTTTCTCGGTTTTTCTTTTCCTGCTGCGATCGCGCGGAAAATACTCAAGATGAGACGAGGAGACGGGTTCCCAGGTGTCGTGGGACGGCCCATAGCCTTGTCAACGAACCTTGAACTCCAGACCTCCAGGTGCCGAGGCGTTCGGACGCTGGGCCAGGATCTTCTCGACTGTATAGTCGTCCTGCTCAGCATAGTCATCGTCGGAATCTGCCTCATGTGCGGCATAGTCCAGGGACACATGTTGGCCACGGAGGTCGGGTTCCCGCACACGGAGTTGACTCTCGTGGCGCTCCCGGAACTGTCCGTGACCCACCTTGATGCGGTAGGTGTCCTCACCAATCCTGCGGACCACCTCGCCGGGTGTGAACCAGGTTTTGGTGCGGTGGGTGCCCATAGGGCGGGGTCTGATCAGCCACACCGGGTCTCCCACCCTGAACTTCTGCGCTGTCGAGCTCGGGGCGGACTTCTGACGCTCAGCATGCTCCTTCTCGAGCTGCTGGCGGATGTCTCGCGCCGTTGCCTCTTGCCGCGCAAAGAACTCTTTGGCGTCCATGGCCATACCATCACCAGACAAGGGAAGTCCCCGACCCAGGGGGTCCCTGCCGAGCAGAATCTGGTGAGGGGACAAACCACCCGGAGTGGGGGTGTCATGATGGGCCTTCAGAGCAGGCCACATCTCCTCAAACCAGTTCCGACGTGGATTGGTGATGTGAATCTTGCGCATTCGTCATTTGAACTCCCAAATTCGGGATGTTATCTATCCTCTGCCCATTATAGAGGATAAAATTTTAGATGAAGGGCAAAATGTCTTGTGGTCCATTTTCGACTTAGAAGATGGTTTCCACCAAATGCCGCTGGAGGAAACCTCCAAGCATTTGACGGCATTTATGACACCATGGGGGGTTTTTGAATGGGAGGTATTGCCAATGGGGCTGAAAACAGCCCCTACAGCATACCAGAGAATGGTGTCATGGTGCCTGGCCCAGGACCCTGAAATTAAATGTCGGCCTTACATTGATGACATACTCCACGGTACCAAGGGTAATGCCCAGGGACAGATAGATGAGCAGGTCCTGGAGGAGCACTATCAATCTCTTCGACGGTTGTTTGCTTGTTTCAGAAAGTATCAGTTGACTGTGAAGAGAGAGAAGTGCTTCCTCTTTAGGCAGAGGGTTAAATTTTGTGGGCATATATTGGAGAAGGGTACCAGGAGGTCAGCGCCTGATAAACTGCAGGCTATCAGCAGGTGGCAGCCTGAGCACATTCGCACGCCCACTCAGATGAAGGCGTTCCTAGGGCTAACTCAGTGGTATGCCATCTATATGAAGGACTATGCAAAATATGCTGCAGTCCTGAGTAATGCATTGACTGGCATGGAACCCCATGGGAAGGCCAGTCAGCGTCAGCGTGCATATAGGGTGAAGTGGACCCCAGAGATGTGTGTGGCCTTCGATGCAATTAAGACAGGCATGCAGCAAGGGCTGGTCCTGGATATAGCAAATCCATACAAGGATTATGTCATTCGCATGGATGCATCTAAATACGCTGTGGGAGCAGTTTTAGAGCAGGAGGACAGCAAGGGACAGTTAAGGCCAGTCGCATTTTTTTCGCGCAAATTGCAGGGAAAGAATGGGTTGGGGCAGATAGGCTGGTGCACAAGGGAGAAAGAAACCTATGCATTGATCGCTACCTTGCATAAGTTTCATTCTTGGATTGCTGACCGTAGGGTTTATGTTAAGGCGTTGACAGATCATGCCGCATTAGTTTCATGGTTCCGTGAAGATCTGAATACCATTAGTGGCCCGATAGGTAGGCGTGGGAGATGGCATGAATTCCTCTCTCAGTTTAATATAGAGGTTGTATATACTCAGGGTAAACATCACATTGTTCCTGATGTGATGTCGCGTTGGGCATATCCAGCGTGTGAATATGCACCTGATGCATGCATGCATGGCAGTGAAGCCGATTTGACAGGACTTCAGCAAGACGAAGCTGAGGTGAAAAAATGGGAAGACCATCAGATAGCTGGCAAGGACTGTGGTCACGCCCAGCATGTTCGTGCAGTGGGGGATACTGGCGTAGGTCTGCAGGATAGGGTTCGTGTGTTGTTTGCTTGTGCCCCAGAGAATGGAGGTCCAGATGACCGTCCCTCACGGGGACAGCCCCCACTGCAGCCTCAGTTGCGACAGAATTTGATTTTGCAGCGAATGCAGTCCCAGTGCTGGGGCTTGGAAGCTGCAGCGCGTATTGCCTGCATTTCAGCGCGCACACGCAGTAGGGGTGAGCAGAATGTGGGTACTTCCGTAGCTGGAGCCCGCAGAAATTTGGCAGTACAGGCTGATTCTGCAGACGGACCTCCGTCTCAGCAAACTGATGATCTGTCACAGGCAGGCAAGCAGCTGGAAGGGACCTCAGTTGCCGGGGCCCACTTGAATGTTGCTGTACAGGTTGCAGCCAGGCCTCAGCAGCCTGGAATTCTGTCGCAGGCAGGGAAGGATGCGCAGGATGCACAGGATGCACAGGATGCGCAGGATGCACAGGGTGCACAGGATTCACAGAATCTGTTGCCGCTTTCCAGCATTGATGTGCTTTTCTCAGATTGGAGTGAAGCTTACAAAGCAGATCCAGTCTGGAAAGATGCCTTTGAAGGTTTGCAGCGTGGGGAATTACAGAAGGGTCTGGGTTTGTGTCACGGGAAGATTCGACAAGGGGGTAAAACTGTTGTTCCTGAGTCACTGGTTGACCCAGTCCTTGAAGCCATGCATTCGTACACGCATCCTGGTGCTGAGAAGTTGGTGCATCTTTGTAAGCGCAGATATCTGTTCCCTGGTGACATTGAGCCTAGGGTCAGAGAGCTACTGCAGGGCTGTACTACATGCCAGACCTGCAAGGCTCGCAGCACACCCTCGCCGGATTCTCTGGAATTCTGGCCCACTCCTGAATCTCCATTCGCCAGTTTGGCAATGGATTTTGTGAAGCTGGAGGAGTGTGAGGCAGGGGGTGTGATGTATGACAGTGTATTTGTAATAGTTGACAGACTGACGGGGTATGTGATGGGTATACCCTGTAGGGATGAAGGCCTAACTGCCGAGAAGGCAGCAGCTTTGTTCTTGGACAGATGTGTCCATTTTGTGGGACTGCCGCATGAGATCATGTCCGATAACGACAAGTTGATCTCAAAATCATTTTTTCAAACGTTGTGCAGCATGAGCGGCATAGAGCAGCACAAGGGCGTTGTTAAACGCCCACAGTCCAATGGACGTGCTGAGGCGGCAGTGAAGGCTGTTGTAAATAGCCTGAGGCGCTTTTTGGATCAGCGGTCCAAAAAGTGGGTGCATTCTCTCCCACTTGCGCTGTGGGGGCTGAACGACTTGCCAGGCGTAGTGGCACCGTATTCGCCACACAGGCTGGTGTTTGGGAGGGATCCTGTAGGGTTTGGGGATTGCCCTCCGCTGGACCTAATGGAGCGCAATGAAGATGCCGTGCAGTTTTTTGATAGGGTTAGCCATGAGAGGAGGTTGGTTCAGGATAAGCTAACAAAGATACATGCAGCGGAACGCAGGGCATGGCTGAAGAAGCATCCGCCACAGGAATTTTTTCCGGGGCAGAAGGTCTGGGTGCGTAAGTTGCCGGGAGGCTCGAAGCTCGATCGGCTGTGGTTTGGGCCCTGCGAGGTCATGGCAGTCCTGAGTGAGGCCCGTATTGAAGTGGACACGGGGCCTGCTGGGTTACAGATACTGCCGCCGACTAGACTGAAGCCATATATGGCATCATTCGGGGGTCAGGAGATTGCATGCCATTATTGTGAGCCGGAGGGCAGAGGCCCCCCAGAGGACAAAGAATATGTGGTGGAGGAAGTCCTGGATGTGCGAAAAAAACGGACCTCCCCACAAGTGGAAGTGGCATGTGAAATTCCGGGGTTATCCTGAACCAGAGTGGCATGATATCTCATGTTCTGTGCATCATGTCAATGATGTGTGGCACAAGTTTAATAAGAGTAAGGGAATTGAACTGTCAATTGCTGACATCATGCAGGCACAGAAATGATTGGTTTTGGATCCCACTGATGATTGATTTTGCGGGGAATATGGCTGGCCAGTGCTGAGGGTTGCCTGTGCCGCCAGGCCATACCCTGAGGTTAATTGCGTTTCAGTAACACTATTTTTTGCTATTTTTTGACCCACTCATGGCAAGTGGGCCCTTCCTTCTTTGTAAATATGGGAAGTGGAAAGCCATTGCGCTGCTTGCAGCTCTGTCTTATTACCTCTGTGTTATGTCTTCCTTCCCCTCTACTCTCTTCCATTCCTCCCTCTTGTCTTTTTTGCAGGATGAATGCTGATGTTGATAATGAGATTGTGGATCTTGGACAGTGTGTGATTGCATTAGTTAGTCTGTTTTTCTTTGCTTTGCTGACGATACATGCCATGATCTGGCGTTGGCGCATTGATTCCAATTTCGCCTGTATGTATATTTCTAATTGGGGTGATGATCAGCAGCGAGGGCTGCAAGTTGCTGGCCCCATGGCTGATACCCAATTTGATTGTCTTGAGCGCCTGCTGTCTGCCAGAGTCAGTGGGAATAGATTGCATGGCGGGCAGATTGATTCTGACAGTGGCCATTGTCTCGTGTAGTGTCAGTCTTGTGTTAAGGTTCAGTTAAGGTGCCTGTTTTGTTTTCTGGGGGGGGGGGGGGGCTGGCCCACTTGGTTGGAGATTGAAGGGACGCCTGATCTCTTCTGTACTATATTAGGTATGTATGTATGTACTATATTAGGTATGTATGTATGTATTGTGTATCCAGTGTTAAGCGACTGCTGCTGACTGCTGCCATGTACTTTCTCCCCTTCCGTTTACTTGCAGATTCCCATTCTCGCTGTTTGTATCCCACAGATCGAATCAAGTGGGGTCAATACAGACATCAGACAGCAGGATTTCAATCCAGATGAATCGGGATTCGGAATTTTTCCTGGTATGCCGCCATTTCAAGGTTCCACGTTTTTTTTGCTTGGATATCAGCCGCTGCGGATTTCTGCTGCAGGGCTTCAAAGAATTCAATGAAGGGTCCATCTCGGAGTCTCAGAAGTAATCGCCAGTCATTAATTCAGAAGAAGGGGCCTGTGTGCATTAGCATTAAGGGCTGCAGGACCCAGTGGGTCATTCTGATTTGCGTGAATTTTCTTCTGTGTGCCTTTTTGCTTGGAGCCCGCCTGAGGTAGACTTCTGAGATTTTTTTCCCCTTTCATCGATGGATCCCATACAAGGAATGAATCTGTGGACCTGGTGGGGTACGTATTCCCCTGTTTGTTTTCTCTGTCTCCTTGTCTCCTGAAGTGCAGCCAGACCAAACCCCACTGAGTTTTGAGCATTGCAATGATTTCCAGCTTTCTCAGTTTTTTTTTTCCTGAGGTATCTTGGGTTTTTGGGGTGAGATGGGCCTGGTTGTGCTGACAGTTTTGTTTGCCTAGCCCTGAATGGGCTTCTGTGTATGGCCTGTGCCTCCCAGCTCTGTCTTTTCGGCCTCAGTTGGCCTAGGAGGGGGGTGTAGGAGGCCCAGGCATTTAGGGATAGATCAGCATAGATATTGATGCTCATTAGCACTCTTTGTATTGCCACATCCCTTGGGGACTTGTATTGACTGAGGGTAGAAAGGTGAGTAGACATGGGTAGTCCTTACCCAGTGTGTTCTTGAGCATATTTGACAGATTTCAGAGTAGGATGCAGAATTGGCTAGATGTAGCATTTTTGGCTGCTTTAAGTGTAGAATAATGCGCTTTCATTTACTGGCTTAGACTGTTATCACATTGAATGGATTGATTGGCTTTTTACTCTGCTTTGATTACCGGCGATCATCTGTCGTGCACCCCAGCCCCCTTGGGACCCCCGATGGAATGCTGAGCTAATGCACGTGGGCACAGTGTGCAGTTAGTACAAAAGCGCAGGGAGAAATTTCGCTCGCCAGTGGCCTAAAAGACCATAGGTACCTTTCTGTGAAAAGAGAGACATACAGATGCCAGTGGACTGACCACTGTGAGGCACAAATAGCAATAGAGCGCAATGGTACATCACAGACTGCCGCTAGGCTTCCCCTATTGGACCTACTTTAATCGAACAATCGGAATTCACATACTATAGGAAATCCACACCCCCTCCCCCCTATGTTGGGACCCCCGCCCAACACCCAAATGCGGTGAAAATCAAATAAAGAGGGGCTAAAAAATACTTTACAAAGGATATTTGATCAAAAAGGATGATCAGAATATCAAAAAAATCAGTTTCAGAAATTCTATTGCCTTCGGCAAGTCCACCTCGCAGAGAATAACATAATAGAGCGAAGATTTTGCATTGCGTTAATTTTGGCATTTTCAAGCTATCAATAGCACGTACTTTTTTACGGTATGAATCAATAGCCAGTGTCAATTGTTTTCAACAGAGCAACAACCGGTCCACAATTGTTTTGTGCCACATTCTATCTTACAACTCACACTGTGGAACAACAAATAGCCCTCGTTGGATACACCTACATAACACACGAAGGCTCATTTTTACCTCCACCACCACCACCCACAAATAAGGCAACCAACACACGAACCAAAGTGTGTGCATAGCATATGATTTGTTTACTGTTGGATTCCCCAGCTCGGTTCTTTGGTGGAAGTTTTACAAATTTGGTCAGAAATGTATTTTGGCATCAATATTCAGCAACAAGTGAAGTTTCAGTGATTGGGTTGTCCAATGATTGCAAAGGGGTGTTCAATGAGGTCCATTTTGATGCAAACCCCACAATCCCCTCTGTGCTTGCGCACGCGCACCATGGCACCCGGGGCACAAATTGTAAGCGCATCCCATTTGGGAATGGGTGCTTCGCCCCACAGGATCTAGGCCGGCCATCTTGTGGCCGGTCTTACTCACACCCTGTAAAAACGACCGCCTACGCAAAGGCTACCACATTGCAACCGCTCCAAGGCACACGACTCCAAGTATGAGAAACTTGAGAAATACACTGCAAAGTGCAAAAATGCACCGTCGCTTTTTGGCTTGTTGTTTGCATGCACAACATTGCATCAAAAGAGCGGTGACCAAACCCCCTTGATGATGAGCAACACACCAGGCATTACTCGCATGGTTGCAAAAAGCTTCCCAATGTTTACCGGCTAAAAGAGACGAGAACTCTGAACGGGGGGGGGGGGGGCTAGTTAGGTGACCGAAATGAAAGCGTGCATGAAACCTTTGGTAAACTTGCCCCGTTTGATGCAACCGCTTACCAAACGAGGGGTTGGGCTATTTGGCAATGATGGTATTATGGGTAGGCTCAAGTGACATATTGTTGGTGCTTACCTAGCCATGCATACCAACACATCCCCTCCCCAACCTTCCACCTGTGCCATATGTGTGTGACCCATTCCATCCTCATGGCCTTATCTCTGCCGAGAAACTCTTACACCCGTGGCTCTTGAACTAGACTTCTTGGATCTCTTGTCACACAAACAATGATTTCCAAGGTGCCCATACATTGCAAAAAATGTCATTGGCGAATGCGCATGTTCAACACAAAGTGGTTAGACAAACAATGACAAACGGACGGCTTAATCTTTAACCGATAAAAGGGTTAAGTGGGCTCGATACGCATCCGCGTTTCTGACTTCTTGGCCGTTTTCACGAATGCCGAAGGAAATGCGTGAACGATGCGTGAAATCGGCACCTCCAAACCACCCTCTCGGCAATCGTTGCAACGGCTCAAAATACATAATGACGTGCGCAACAAGAGGCACCCTAGCAACGGTACCGGCGTGACCTTACCTTCAATAGCCCACGAGACCAATGGCGGCATCTCGTGGACTACGCGGTGTCTACTTCGAGGCCCCATAAGAGAGAAAAAATGTTTTTGACAATGAAAGATGGCACACGCGATGCGCGGGCGACTATCAATATAGCGCGTGTCCCTGCACAAAGTGGAGACCCAAATCCCCAAACATGAAAATTAGCAAGTTAGCCACGACGAACACATAGTTCTATGAAGCAAATGCACAAGTCCTCCAAAACTTATGCCCTATTTTTTGCGAACCTATGCGTCTTCTTCTTTGGAATCAATTGCAAGTCTACCGCTTGACTTGTTTCGGAGGTTGTTCGGCGGGTTTGTAGAAATCCACATACGTTTTCACTGTTTCCCGGTCTCGACGGGTGAATGATGCAAAGTCCAAAGACTTGAGTTGAGGCATCATCCATAGTATGTGGTACTTGTAGTTGCGGGTGGTGTTCTCGACCGGATTGCCGTGGAGGGTGACGGTCCTTAACGTTTTGACTTGTACAAGCTTTTGGAGCTCGGTGATTTTTGTAATGTTGTTCGCGTGCAAATACAAAAATACCAAAGGGAACTCTGCAATGTCGTGTGGGATGGTTGAGATGCGATTAAAACTAAGGTCAAGGGATGTGAGCTTCGATGTAGCTTCGTGAATGACCGCCTTTAATATGGGCGCAAAGTTCTCGGACTCACTAAAATTGTTGTTGCTGAGCTTGCAAATTGTGCACGAGTACACGTTGTTGTGGGTTTTGGCAACTTGTGCACCTTCATTTGCCTCTCCATCCTTCTTCCTCTTGTCTAGCTTTTCACCCTCGTCGTCGTCGTCTTCCTCATTCTTCGTATTATCACCGCCACTGTCATCGACCACTTCATTTCCGGAGCGTTGGATTTGTCCACTACGAGCCGGGAGACTGCCACGCCCATAGGCTTCCCAGTGTGCATGAGGCACAATGACTGTAGGCTGAAGAAAACAGTGTGAAGACTGAAGGCCGCGATGAATCAGCAGGTTGTATTTCATACACTATCGGAGAGGTAGGGGGAAAGAAATTCAGGCACAACTCGTCACCATTTGCTTGGGGCAGGGAGTACTGCTGTGGGGTAAACGTGGTTGTGCTATCAGGTTCCATTTCAGAGAACTGGATTCAAAAATGTCCTGTCAAAGTACAGGGGATACAGGTGGCAGTGCCTCACAAGACACTGACCCTCAGGGGGAGTCTTTGCACTGCGCGCGCACTGCGCGCTACTTTTAGACTATGTTCCCCCCGAAGAGCCCCCAAGCACACCCCTTGGAAACGCCCTTAGAATTCGGTGACCCAAACTGCCCCAGCTCAAGAAAGTTGCAAACTACCTTCCCTTCACATAACACACATCATGCACAACTGGAAAGGCCATGAACAACGCATTGGTCGCCACCCTCAAGAACACACAACTGTCTCTCTGGTCCATTGTCAACTAAGTACACATTGAGAATAGGCAACTTGTGTGCACAACATGACACAGTTGCAGAATCAAACAAAAGTCACATTGTCACGTGTGTGTGTGTCAATGCAATCCGTACAATATTGCAGTTCACACTTGTCACACATGGACATCTTCTCAGGGTCAGACTTGGTGCAACAAAGGGCACAAACATCCCCATCATCACCCACAACATCGTCATCATCATTGTCCTCCTGTGTAGGTGCTGTCCATACATGTGCAGGTACGTGTTCCCACGGACCATATGGAGGGTACCGTACCTGTCTTCGAATCAAAAATTGCTGCAAATGCAAGAGTACACGCACGTACTCATGCAACTCCGTGCCGGATCCCCTCCATATGTTCCTTACGATGCCCCAGTGCCACATGCGTGCAAACAAGTGCTCAATACTTGCCCTATAGAAACCATGAACATCATTGTACTCCTTTTGCCGCTCGGTCAACATCTTTCGACCGATAAATGGCCATGCCACATGGAGGCGCCCCTTGTATGCACCATCCATGGAGCCAATCTCATAATCCATATAATGTCCCTTCACCCTTTTGGGCCCCTCGCGATCCCAAATGAGAACATCCGCCGATGTCCCCGGGGCCAACGGACAAATCCAAACGATGTTGCCCAAGCTGTCAATTGCAACCGTCCTGGTTTCCTCAATAGCACCGGACGGTTGGGGCCCAAAAGAGGGCGGAAATGCTACATCACCCCTACATTCTCGGGGGTCCCCAACAAAGGGAACAAACTCAAAACTCAAAACCTACGCCGGGGGTCACCATGATGCACCACGCAACAAAGCGTGGATTCAAAGATTGTCCCAGTTTCCTCAATAGCACCGGACAGTTGGGGCCCAAAAGAGGGCGGAAATGCTACATCACCCCTGCATTCTCGGGGGTCCCCAACAAAGGGAACAAAATCAAAACTCAAAACCTACGCCGGGGGTCACCATGATGCACCACCCAACAAAGCGTGGATTCAAAGATTGTCCCGGTTTCCTCCATAGCACCGGACGGTTCGGGCCCAAAAGAGGGCGGAAATGCTACATCACCCTTGCATTCTTGGGGGTCCCCAACAAAGGGGGACAAAATCAGAACTCAAAACCTCCGCTAGGGGTCACCATGATGCCCCTAGGGGCCCCTAGTATGTCAAAGTATGGGTCTCTAGTACGGCCAGACGTCCAAATAAGTGCACTGCGCGCGCTGCGCTTGAGGCGCCCCCTCAATATAACACACACTGCATGGCCTCTGTCAGAGGGTCTATCTATCTGTTGCTTCACAGCTGGGTATCCTGGAGGTGGGTGGGTCAGCCGAAATCCGGGGGGGGGGGAATTTTACCCCCCCCCCCATGGACAATAACCCTCTTGTCTTGTCCCATGGGAGGATGAAGGGGACCCCAAAATTACAGTCATCGCATTCTGTGTTCATTCCAAACCAGTGCTGAATGTTGCATGTTGTTGTGTTCACCCACATGAGCTATTGAATGTTTCATAGGCTGGCTTGGGTCAGCTCTGCCCCCCCCCCCCCTTGCCAGCCCCGAATCGCACAAACACTTTTTGGCATGGAGTGTCTCAGAATCCTTGACAATGTGTAACCATACACCAGATCTTTTATTTTCTATTGCAGTCAGCACCCCATCTAGCTCCGCCTTGCCAACGGATTGCTTCTCATGTTTATTTGCGAGGTTTACTAGGCGCATACCACAACCCAAAGCCTGCATGTGCCCAATACCCTGGGGGGTGGGGGGTGACAGAGCTTGGTCTACCACCAATGTTGGCCATAGACGTAAAGACACCTTGAGGGAATGAATGCCCTTGAGCTGTGCTACAGAGGGGGGAAGCCGTACCACTTAGGAAAGTACCTGTCGCCTACGGCCCAAGGTGAGCAAGTGGAGAAAACAACCTTGCCTTGTCAGGGCCCCCAAAGAGGGATGAATCCATTTGGCCACATAATCCTTGATGATTGAAGGGTCCCACAGTGGGGACACCTCAATGTGAGGCGCAAACCCCTGCAATGTATACCCGCGAAGTGGGGATAAAAAAACTAGGTGTGGAAGGGTGACATGAGACTGAAGGATGCGATGATGAGCCAGCAACACGCAACGACTGACACCAAATCATCAAATATCCACCTGCAGACTATTTGGAATCAAAGGTTCATGCGGTACTCTCATTCATGAGGTACCCTTACTGACGGTTGCCTTAATTATTATGCATGCATGCAGACTGCTCTAATGGCTTTCACTACGTCGTGTGGCATCACCGCTTGATGCGGCATTTGTGATCCCGAATCCAGGTGTGGCCATCACTCTAACCCAAAGGGATAGGGTGATCATTGAAGGGCCATGTAGAACGCATGGCTTGTGGTGTGAGCCTAGGATCCTCTTCTCATCAGAAGAGGGGGACGATCCGGTGTGGAGCACTCAAATCAAATCATATAGTTTCAGGCTCTCTGGCGTAGTTCCAGGGCCAATGGTGTGTGTGAGTGTGTATGAGAATGGATGCGATTCTTGTGGGGAAACATCGTCGAAAGCAGAATTCGTGTGAGATGGGGTGCACAAACATCACAATATACCTTGGGGTTTTCAAACTGTATCTGTGGACAAGATGTGTCTGTGGAAAAACGAGGTTACACTCTGGAAATAGTCAATCTCTACGAATTATTGAGGTCAACAATGCAGGAAAAGAAAAAAGGGATGGGGCGCTGGAGCAGATAAGAGTATCGGATTTCGCGTCAAAAGGTAGAATACGTCTGCATCAATGAAGAATCTGGGCCGTCACTGGCGACGACGCAGTGCCCACAGGCAGCGAACCTACTCTTCCATGGCTGCTGCATGCTGGTCAAAGCCGCTCAGGACCTGAGCTGGTGCAACCATGCTCTTAGCATAGCCTTCAGTGCGTGGCAGAAGCCGTGCAAAGTAGAAATCTGCAGTTGCGATCTTGGACTTGTGGAAGGCCTCCTCACCCTCACCCTTGGCCAGCTGCTCATAGCACACCGCCTCGGTCTTCAGCCACATGAAGCCCAGCGTCACGTACCCAGAGTAATGCATGAAGTCCACAGCAGCAGACTCGATAGTGGCTGGATCCTTCTGGGCCTTCAACGCCAACTGCCCCGCAAGACTCATCCACTCGCTCGCCAGCCGCGTCATCTCAAGGGTATGGGGCAGCATCTTCATGTTGCTCATGTTCGCGTCACAGAATTTGATGATGTCCTGGCAGAACGCCGTCAAGTCCTTCATCTGGTTCAGGATGACCTTGCGGCCCAACAGGTCCAAGGACTGGATCCCGGTGGTCCCCTCATACAGCTGAGAAATACGGGCATCGCGCACTATCTGCTCCATGCCCCATTCATTGATGTACCCGTGTCCTCCGTACACCTGCAGGCCATCGTTTGCCATCTCGAAGCCGGTCTCCGTCAAGAACGCCTTCACGATCGGGGTCAGCAGCGCCAATTCACCAGCACACCTCTTCTTGAGTGCTGCATCGTCCGTGTACTTCATCTTGTCCATCAGCAGAGATGTATGGTACACGAGCACACGGGCACCCTCCGTGAACGACTTCATCTTGTAAAGCATGCGGGAGACTTCAGGGTGGAAGATGATGGGGTCGGCGGCCTTCTCAGGGGCCACGGCTCCCCCCGGTGCACGGCCGGATGGTCGCTCGCGGGCGTATGTAAGGGCCTGCTGGTACGCCAGCTCGGCGGCTCCGAGCCCTTGAACACCCACAGCCAAGCGAGCAGTGTTCATGAATGCAAACATCTGTTTCATGCCGTCGTGGGGCTTCCCAATCAGGTATCCAATGGAGTCCTCAAAGGCCAACACGGCAGTCGCTGAGCCCTTGATACCCATCTTGTGCTCAATGCCCGTGCACCAAACATTCTTCTTGCTGGTGTCAAGGCTTCCGTCGGCATTGTTCAGGTACTTGGGCACCAGGAACAACGAGATACCCTTCGTGCCAGCGGGCGCATCAGGCAGCTTGGCCAACACAAGGTGAACAATGTTCTCTGCGAAATCACACTCGCCGCAAGAAATGAAGATCTTGGTGCCAGTGATCTTGTAGGCCCCATTGTCCGTTGGCACAGCCTTGGACTTGATGTCGCTCAAGTCACTGCCTGCATGCGACTCAGTCAGGCACATGGTTCCAGTCCACTCTCCACTGACCAGCTTCGGCAGGAACATTGCCTTCATCTCATCGGAGGCAAACTCCAGCATGCACTCCACAGCCCCGTGGCTCAGCATGGGGTACATGAACCACGTCCAGTTGGCAGTGCCGCAGAACTCCGTCTTCACAGTGTCCACAGTGAATGGAAAGTTCTGTCCGCCGAACTCCTCTTCACCAATCAGCGCTGGCCACCCACCCTCCACATACCGTGCGTACGCCTCCTTCCAGCCAGGAGGAGTGGTCACGTCACCCGGGCCGCCATCGTACTTGCAGCCCTCGTCACCCACCTTCCAGATTGGGTGCAGCTCTTTTTCGGTGAACTTTGCCACCTCGTCAATCACCGCATTCACAACGTCCGGAGGGCAGGTTTCCTCAGGCATCACCTCATGCGCCTTGATCACATGATCCAACACAAACTTGACATCCTTGACTGGGGCCTTGTATGCCATTCCACGTGCATTGCGCACTCTGCTGCAGCTCCTCAAAGAAGTGTTTGAGATCTTGGAAAACATTCTAATACAAGGAGCTGATAAAATAAGCACCAGGACGATGAGAGAGCCAAGACAGGCCCGTCATCAACACGTACCTTCCCCAGCCGCCCCCTTTTGCACTATTAGGCCCAGGTTCTGGTTCAGGCACAGGGGGTACCAGCCAATTCAAAATCACAATGCAATGGAGGGCTCCAATTAGCACTTTTCAGAGTAGAAGACCTTGTTGCGGCCCCGCTTCATGCAGAAACATAGAACATGCTCCCCAGGCTTGGGGCCCTTCTTGTTCTTGGCACACGGGCAGAAGTGGTGCCGCTTGTGCCCCCCCCCCCCCTTTGTAATACCTACGCAAGAAAGCATTTGAAACATGAAACTTCAGGTTCACACCCATGTTCCAACAAGCAATGAGGCATGAGAATGCCTACAAATGTTCGGCTTGCAGCAAGCAGCAACAAGCAGTGAAAAATTCCTTGCGGGGACACCGTGACTCAAAACTGGCATCCAAGTAGGTCAAACCGAGCGCAGAGCAAATGCGCATCGCCGCAAACAAGTTTTGCTGCATTTCGAGCCGTCTAGCCCGTTCTATAGCCGATGTAGTGTCCAAAAACGGCCGTTATTGGGCGGTTTTCAGGACAATCGTCCTGAGCCGATGTGTCAGGTGCGCGCCTCCTATGAGCGCCGTTCCTCTTCCATAGCGATTGGACTATCCAATTATTTGCAAACGGGTGTTCAATGAGGTGTCTTCCATGCCATGGTGCCGTACGGTGGTCCATTTTGAGGTGAAAATGAGCCGTTTTTGAGCCGTGTTTCACGACAATCATCCTGACCGCGGAGGAACATCTACAAGGCAAGCAGTCTTTCTTGCACGGTGATTTCCAATGCGTTAAGCACGACTAGGACCCAACTCGGTCCTAAAACTTGATTTCGGCTCAGGCAATTTCAAGTTCTTGGGAATGGAATTGCCCTGCATGTGGTCTCTTGTAAAGAGCACTCACAACCCTACCCCCCCCCCTGTACAAGCTACGCCAATGTGCGGAATTATTACGGTCGGTTCCCACGCCCACTGTAGCTTGGACAAGGGCGTAGCTTGCCCGCAACACATACAACTACCGACACGCACGCGCGCATGCGCATGGTATGAGTGCACCTTGACCTCCGCCCACATTTCGAAGTGCATGCAAATACAAGAAAGCCTTGGGAACATGAAAATTTCAGGTTCACACCCATCCAAAACCGGAGCCATTCCCATGTCTTATGTGGCCGCACTACATTTTGTTGGTAATCAAAATTACGTACACAATTATTACGGTCCCTATGCCTACTGCAGCTTGGACAGGGGCGTAGCTTATACAGGGGCCATGAGGCAACGGAAACTGGGCTCGCATACGCCCCCGTGTCACAGGCGCATGGTCACAACCACATTGTTCAGTGTTTTTGTTGCTGCATTGCAGCGCAGACCAGTTCTGTACCACACCAGGTGGTTGCTGACTGTGCTTTGGCTTTGGTCCTCTGGACACTGAGGTCAGCTCGCACCCACCACCCTCCCACAGTGCCGGTTAGTCTCTAACCCTTGCCCTGCAGGTCGTGCCCCTGTCAAGCACTTGCTCTCTTTCCCACTGCGTCCCACTCTCTCTCTCTCTCTCTCTCTCTCTCTCGCATAAAAGGGGTTTTCGGGACGTTCGGTGTATCTCTATCCCCCCCGGGGTTCGAACCATCCTCTACAGGATAGAAGTGGTGCGGTTAATCCACTGGGCTATGACGATTGGTTATCTGCATCACTTGCTCCAATTTGTCCTACTCCCCCCCTGCGTGTCATCCCCTGTCATGCATATCTCCTTTCGCATGGGGGTGTGCTCAGCAGCGTGTAGAGGAACCGCACAGCGTCCCCGGGTACCGGGTCCGCCTGCCTGAAGAGCGTTCTCTGGAACAGCCTCAAGAGGTCCGCTCGGCCCGCCAGCCACACATGCATGCAGTCTCCAGTTCTGCTCACTGAGGAGGGCACCGCTCTGTGTCCCTCTGCCGTCGGACAGTGGAGGATCGCCTGCCACTGAAACGGGTGCCACTTGCCTGCACTTTTGGGTCGCCACTCGACCTGCATGTTCGCCAGAGCCTGAGTCTTCAGGGTCCAGTTGATCTGGACCATCACCGAGTAGAGCTCCTGATTGCTCATCAGCAATGGTTCCCCATGATTGTCCACAATCTCACAGTGCATCCTGGTGCTGTGTGGTTGGTCCAGTCGGAGCCAGATCTGCTGATTGCGGGCCCAGGCCATTGTGGTCAGCTCTGCTGCGACTGCTCGCAGTCCTTCATTCGCGATGGCGTCTAGCTGGCTCAATGCTTGCACCTTGAAACGCTGGCGTTCTTGCTGAGGCTTGACCTTCTTTGGGGCTGGCTGGATGTGTGTGTAAGAGCCATGCCGTTGCTGACGTGGTCCCTTCTCCTGCCATGTCCTTCCCGGCGGCATTACGCCCGGATCCTCTCCCGCGACAGGACGCGGGGTGCAGCCGCTTTGTGGTCGCTTCTGTGTGCTGCTGCTCGCCGCAACAAGACGCGGCTCTTGTGACGAAAAGCTTTGCGTCAGAACGCAGATTTCAGACATGCATGCATTGTTGAGCTTGAAACCTGTGAGATATCCGCACCAGAATGCAGGGGCTACAGGTTCTGTCATTATCGACCCTGTCCTGGGTTCCTGCTTTTCCTGAGCTTTCGCTTCTTGCACTGCCGCCTGGTGTCGCTCACTTCTGTGCTGAAGGACAGTGTGTCCGCTGCAGACAATTCATTCAACAATCCTCCCTGGTGTGTGTGTCCTGTCCTTATGTCCTCGCTTTCTGAACTGCTTGAGGTGTATGGTCCCATTCCACATGGCGCTGGTTCCCCGGATGCTTCCCCTGTCAGCTCATCACTATCCATGGGTACCATACCCAAGGATGACCAGAGTGCCTTGGCGTCCTCTGAATCTGATCCCGACCCTCCCCTCAAGCCTACTGTAGAATCCGACCCTGATGATGAGTGTGGTGCAACATGCTGAGACCACAGCGGGCTCGAACACATGCCTTCCATCGCCAATCCATTCGCCACCTCATTCCCCTGTACGTTGACATGAGCTGGGACATGCTCCCACCTGACTTCTCTTCCTGGCGTCGCCATTTCCTGGAGCAGCATTTCCCAGACGGGGACGTGGACCTGCAGCTTACCAGACGTGGTTGTCCATCCCTTTGACTTCCAGTGCTGGGCCCTGCCATTCGCTCCCAGCTGCAGGTACTATGAGTCGGTGAGGATTGCCAGTTTTGGCACCCAGAACCCCTGTAGGGCTTCCAGGGCTGCCCAAAGTTCCGCTCCGTTATTTGTTTGCCTGTGGCGTGTTGGTACGTAGCCGCAGAAGCGCACCTCCGGTCCTTGCTCATCTTCCGCTACGAATACGCCAAAGCCCCCGGCCCTGCGCATGTCCTTGTGGCTCAGTCGTTTTGACGACCCGTCCGTGTACACAATCCTGTAACCCTTTGCTACCATTCCTTCAATCAGATCTTGCACTCCTTGTAGCACTCCCGGGCCTGCCTGCCTCGGGCGCTTCGGGCGCGATTCCGTTTCCCCGTGCCAACTGTGCTTGTCGATTCTCTCTTGCGTGAAGCGCTCTGTGTGTGTTTGCCACCATGCATTCAGTCCCCCATGGAATCGTACTTCCCCTTGTCGCGGCTGCACTCCAGTATCTCGAAGCTGCTCCAGTGATTGCTGGAAGCCTCTCCACTGTTCCCTGCGCTCTCCTGAGTAAAACCCCACCCATTCACACAGCTCCCTTAGCCAGGTTGTCAGGTACGATGTGAACACCGGTGATGCTCCTGCTTTGACTTCGCATCGGTATCGCCAGTGGGCACTTCTTGCCGACCACATTGCCCAGCCTTGATTCGTGTTCAGCAACCACTCCTGGTGGTCGGACTCCATCATGTCTCGGACTGCAGACTTCCCGTTACCAGTGTCCACCGGGCCATAATAGTGCTGTATAAGCGCCGCCGCCGCTTTAAACATGGGGCATTCGACCATCGCGTGCTTGACCGTCTCCTTTTGAGAGCACACCGGGCACTTGTCCGTGCCCGACCTCTTGTAGACTCTTGCATGTACAGTCAGTTTGTGCCACAGCACTTTTTGCGCAAAGTCCCGAACCCTCGGCGGTAGTTGTGCTTGAGCCCATTGTTCCCATACCTCCGGCGTTTGTGGGTCGCGGACCCCTGGCTGTGAGGCGTAGAATTGAAGCAGCCATGCCCTGGTCCAGTTTTGGGCGTGGACTGCGGGGGTATCAAACCCCCCTTGTGACACGACTTTATTGAGGAGTCGTCCGCCATGATTGTACACCCCTTTCCATGTTCGAGGCAGTGCATTCAACAGCCTTACGTCCTCCAAGGATTGCAATTGACCCCACGTCAGCACCCCCTGCCGGATCATTTTCGTGTTGTAGTAGGAGCAGTTGAACTCATTTCGGAAGTACACAGAGTGCCACAATGGCAGTTGGTCCCGGTTTGCCGGGGGGGCCACCTGTGGGGCCACCCGTTGGATATTTGAGTGTGCGTTTGCCGACCATCCCAAGAACGTCAGCTCCGCCGTCCGGACCATGCCCAGCTGGATATATGGGAGGTTGTCTTTGGATGGTGTGAACCCGATGGTTGTCGCCCATGCATAGAAGGTCTCCACTGCCTTGTCGGGATACTTGTGAGGCTCCCCCAAAAGGCTGACGAACGGAGCCGCTGCCTGGTGCATGAGAAACAGCCCTGGCTCCGGCAGTGCCAGTCCCCCTTGCGTTCTTGGCCGTGAGAGGATTGGCAGTGTGATTCCCCAGCTGTTGGTACCCATGGTCACGTGGTACACCAACTTCAGCTGTCTGACCACTGAGATTGGGGCATAGTATGCCTTGGATACCCAGGCCACAACCGGCAGGATCCATGATGTCAGCATGAATGCACGTTCGTCCATCGACAACTGCAGCGTGGATACCACCCGTGCGCGACAGGGGGGGGGGGGGTATGTAACTGGCAAATTCGTCACCAAACCCATGTCTAATGTGGCTGCACTACATTTCGTAGTGAATTAAAATTAGGTACCGAATTAATACGGGCCAGACGCCTACTGTAGCTTGGACAAGGGCGTGGCTATTGCAACGGCCATGAGGCAACGGACACTGGGCTCGCATACGCCCCCGTGTCACAAGCGCATGGTCATCACCACACTCAGTTCATTGTTTGCCCTTGCTGCACTGCAGTGCAAACAAGCTATTACAACGGGAGGGGGGGGGCGGGGATATAGCACCTCCTGGCCACGTGCAGGCAGGGACTCAGTCATGGTGAGCAATCAAAGTCCTCTAGTTGAGGGACACCATTCCCTCACCACCTACAAATTTGCCCACCAATACCTCATTTCCCCAAACCTTTAGCCTGAAACAGCGGTTCTAGAGCTTGGTACCTCATTGAGAAACCTAATTAATTACATCCTCAAACAATACGGCCCGAACGGACATTGTTCGTTGGACATTATAGGGGGGGGGGGTGTCACACATTTGTAGACAGAGGCCCCCTACCGCTCAAAAAACAACACTACAAAGCATCATCTTAATCTGCACAAGTCAGATATCACTCATTCGCTTGCATTCGGAGTGAAAGGCACGGAATAGCACCCTTGCCCACTCGTGCCTTATCTTGAAGAGCCGAACATGCTTGCCTTTTGGGACTGGCTTAGGGGCTGCCTAATGAGCTGGCCTAGGGGCTGGCTGAGGGACAGGCCTGGATTTCTCACCTTTGGGAACAAAAGCGCCATGTGCAGGTAGTTGATGCAAAATGGACTTCAATGTGTTTTATGTTGAAAAAAAAAATACAGCTTTCATACACACTGCTCATTCATCGCTCAACTTGCGTAGAGGGACCCAAAACTAAGCAGGCGCAGATTCATTGTTCATGTACGACTGGTATGTGACAGGCAACCCGGCAGTAAAATAGAAATTTTCATGACTATAAGAGGGTGGCCAACAGGCCAGCATGTGCAATAGCACATTTCAGCTATTGCAACACCTTGTCACCCAAATTGACGGCTCCAGCAGCCCCCACAAAGCTACCACGTACAAAGTACAAACTATCCTCTGGTAGTTTTGGAACCACAAAAATGATGATTCCAAAAAAAAGCCCAAGAGTGCGGAAACACGGGGTCACCCGTTGTGGACAAACCTGTGCGAGCACAGGGGTGTGGGGGGAAGCTTTCAATGGCCCAACATCCATCCCAGATTCCTTTTCCCTGCACTAGTAGCAGGCCCCCAATGCTCAAGGGTGCAAAAGGGGCAGAACAAGTGCGCCGCACATCAACCACCAATACAACAACCATCCCATGTTCTTGCCCCCCCCCCAAGGGAAGACGGTCCCGGGGGACAGTTGCCAAGTGATGCCCCCCCCCAGCCCCCACTCCCCGGGGCACCGTACTACCACCGTACCCGCACATTGTGGGGCACACAAATTACGGCAGTGAAAGGCGGTGGACAGATGCACAATCGTGCACCACTGGCTTGCCAAAAATCACGCTCATAGGTGATGTGGCGATATGCATCGCCACACTCTGAATAGCCAACGACCCGCCCGCCAGAGCAGGTGTCCCTGTAGAGGGGGCGTATATCACACTTGTCCAAGGGGTAAACCTGGTTGGGCTGCTATTTTGGGGGGGGGGGGGGTGACCTAATTAAAAACCAGACAAATGCAAACCAGAGGTAATGCACTCCACAGTCAGGCATAAGTGCATCTTTATTCTCTATGCCAAACCTGGTTGAACCTCAAGACACACACTGTGTCTGAAACAGAAAACAGAACATCATGTCTGACTACATTAGTCAGACAATCACAGTCAGTAGCTGTCAGTCAGACATCAGCAATCAGTGTCGGATAAAGACACCATGCATTACCGGCATGGCCGATGCTGCTTTTGGGGGGGGGGGGGGGGCTCAGACCAAGATGAGCTGGTGTAGCCTGCTCACTTCAAAGTACTCGAGGTAACCCCTCGGAATCAAGGTTCAGAGCTGTCCAGTGCTACGATGTTCCCACAAGTGACTGTGGTAGCGGATCTGACACATAGTGAGGATTCACCGGGTCTGAAACCAGGTTATGCAGTGGGAGACTGCCACGCCCATAGGCTCCCCAGTGTGCATGAGGCACAATGACTGTAGATTGAAGAAAACAGCGGTGTGAAGACTGAAGGCCGCGATGAATCAGCAGGTTGTATTTCATACACTATCGGAGAGGTAGGGGGAAAGAAATTCAGGCACAACTCGTCACCATTTGCTTGGGGCAGGGAGTACTGCTGTGGGGTAAACGTGGTTGTGCTATCAGGTTCCATTTCAGAGAACTGGATTCAAAATGTCCTGTCAAAGTACAGGGGATAGAGGTGGCAGTGCCTCACAACACACTGACCCTCAATATAACACACACTGCATGGCCTCTGTCAGAGGGTCTATCTATCTGTTGCTTCACAGCTGGGTATCCGGGAGGTGGGTGGGTCAGCCGAAATCCGGGGTGGGGGGGGCAATCCCCCCCCCCCCCATGGACAGTAACCCTCTTGTCTTGTCCCGTGGGAGGATGAAGGGGACCCCAAAATTGCAGTCATCGCATTCTGTGTTCATTCCAAACCAGTGCTGAATGTTGCCTTGTGTTCACCCACATGAGCTATTGAATGTTTCATAGGCTGGCTTGGGTCAGCTCTGCCCCCCCCCCCCCAGCCATGTATTAAAAGAGAGGAGGTAGGGGGTGAGGGGGTCCGAAGGGGGGGGGGGAGGGGGGGGTATGGCTGGGACACCCCTCCTCCTAGGGTGTCCGGCAAAAAAATGGGGAAAATCTTTTTTTTTCTGCCGAAGATGGCAAGGGCACCCAAAAAAACGAAAATCTGTGGGACATCATCACCAGCAAAAATATGCCTGCAGTGGGGTTTGAACCAACTACCTGTAGGCCTGCAGTGCACTGTTCTACCACTCACCTATCACACAGGACTGCTTGCTTTGTGCATCCCAAGGTTGATAGCATGACATGTTATCCAAAAAAAAATTCCCAAAAGTTCTCTATAGGTTGTTGACCATAACTCTTACCAAACATGTGCCAGTGTGAGGAGGGCTTGTGACCCTTCCGGATTGGAGAGGTTAAGCCTAATCAGGCCCATTTAGGACTGGGGTGGGAGACCACCAGGACCAATTTTTGAAAATGGGTTCTGGTGGTTCAGCTGTCCATTTCTGCTTAGTTGACACCGCGTCTCATCTTTACAGTGACAGCAACAGGCCGATCAGGTATTCAATCACACATTAGAAGGGGAGGAGGAGGGGGGGAGGGGGGTCTAGGGGGGGGGGGGAGGGGGTCCAGGGGGAGGTACCCCCCCTCCTCCTACGGTGTACTGCCGTTCTAATACATGCGTGCCCCCCCCCCCTGCCAGCCCCGAATCGCACAAACCGTTTTGGCATGGAGTGTCTCAGAATCCTTGACAATGTGTAACCACAAACCAGATCTTTTATTTTCTATTGCAGTCAGCACCCCATCTAGCTCCGCCCTGCCAACGGATTGCTTCTCATGCGCTTGAGGCGCCCCCTCAATATAACACACACTGCATGGCCTCTGTCAGAGGGTCTATCTATCTGTTGCTTCACAGCTGGGTATCCGGGAGGTGGGTGGGTCAGCCGAAATCCGGGGGGGGGGGGAATTTTACCCCCCCCCCCCATGGACAATAACCCTCTTGTCTTGTCCCGTGGGAGGATGAAGGGGACCCCAAAATTACAGTCATCGCATTCTGTGTTCATTCCAAACCAGTGCTGAATGTTGCATGTTGTTGTGTTCACCCACATGAGCTATTGAATGTTTCATAGGCTGGCTTGGGTCAGCTCTGCCCCCCCCCCCCCCCCTTGCCAGCCCCGAATCGCACAAACACTTTTTGGCATGGAGTGTCTCAGAATCCTTGACAATGTGTAACCATACACCAGATCTTTTATTTTCTATTGCAGTCAGCACCCCATCTAGCTCCGCCTTGCCAACGGATTGCTTCTCATGTTTATTTGCGAGGTTTACTAGGCGCATACCACAACCCAAAGCCTGCATGTGCCCAATACCCTGGGGGGTGGGGGGTGACAGAGCTTGGTCTACCACCAATGTTGGCCATAGACGTAAAGACACCTTGAGGGAATGAATGCCCTTGAGCTGTGCTACAGAGGGGGGAAGCCGTACCACTTAGGAAAGTACCTGTCGCCTACGGCCCAAGGTGAGCAAGTGGAGAAAACAACCTTGCCTTGTCAGGGCCCCCAAAGAGGGATGAATCCATTTGGCCACATAATCCTTGATGATTGAAGGGTCCCACAGTGGGGACACCTCAATGTGAGGCGCAAACCCCTGCAATGTATACCCGCGAAGTGGGGATAAAAAAACTAGGTGTGGAAGGGTGACATGAGACTGAAGGATGCGATGATGAGCCAGCAACACGCAACGACTGACACCAAATCATCAAATATCCACCTGCAGACTATTTGGAATCAAAGGTTCATGCGGTACTCTCATTCATGAGGTACCCTTACTGACGGTTGCCTTAATTATTATGCATGCATGCAGACTGCTCTAATGGCTTTCACTACGTCGTGTGGCATCACCGCTTGATGCGGCATTTGTGATCCCGAATCCAGGTGTGGCCATCACTCTAACCCAAAGGGATAGGGTGATCATTGAAGGGCCATGTAGAACGCATGGCTTGTGGTGTGAGCCTAGGATCCTCTTCTCATCAGAAGAGGGGGACGATCCGGTGTGGAGCACTCAAATCAAATCATATAGTTTCAGGCTCTCTGGCGTAGTTCCAGGGCCAATGGTGTGTGTGAGTGTGTATGAGAATGGATGCGATTCTTGTGGGGAAACATCGTCGAAAGCAGAATTCGTGTGAGATGGGGTGCACAAACATCACAATATACCTTGGGGTTTTCAAACTGTATCTGTGGACAAGATGTGTCTGTGGAAAAACGAGGTTACACTCTGGAAATAGTCAATCTCTACGAATGATTGAGGTCAACAATGCAGGAAAAGAAAAAAGGGATGGGGCGCTGGAGCAGATAAGAGTATCGGATTTCGCGTCAAAAGGTAGAATACGTCTGCATCAATGAAGAATCTGGGCCGTCACTGGCGACGACGCAGTGCCCACAGGCAGCGAACCTACTCTTCCATGGCTGCTGCATGCTGGTCAAAGCCGCTCAGGACCTGAGCTGGTGCAACCATGCTCTTAGCATAGCCTTCAGTGCGTGGCAGAAGCCGTGCAAAGTAGAAATCTGCAGTTGCGATCTTGGACTTGTGGAAGGCCTCCTCACCCTCACCCTTGGCCAGCTGCTCATAGCACACCGCCTCGGTCTTCAGCCACATGAAGCCCAGCGTCACGTACCCAGAGTAATGCATGAAGTCCACAGCAGCAGACTCGATAGTGGCTGGATCCTTCTGGGCCTTCAACGCCAACTGCCCCGCAAGACTCATCCACTCGCTCGCCAGCCGCGTCATCTCAAGGGTATGGGGCAGCATCTTCATGTTGCTCATGTTCGCGTCACAGAATTTGATGATGTCCTGGCAGAATGCCGTCAAGTCCTTCATCTGGTTCAGGATGACCTTGCGGCCCAACAGGTCCAAGGACTGGATCCCGGTGGTCCCCTCATACAGCTGAGAAATACGGGCATCGCGCACTATCTGCTCCATGCCCCATTCATTGATGTACCCGTGTCCTCCGTACACCTGCAGGCCATCGTTCGCCATCTCGAAGCCGGTCTCCGTCAAGAACGCCTTCACGATCGGGGTCAGCAGCGCCAATTCACCAGCACACCTCTTCTTGAGTGCTGCATCGTCCGTGTACTTCATCTTGTCCATCAGCAGAGATGTATGGTACACGAGCACACGGGCACCCTCCGTGAACGACTTCATCTTGTACAGCATGCGGGAGACTTCAGGGTGAAAGATGATGGGGTCGGCGGCCTTCTCAGGGGCCACGGCTCCCCCCGGTGCACGGCCGGATGGTCGCTCGCGGGCGTATGTAAGGGCCTGCTGGTACGCCAGCTCGGCGGCTCCGAGCCCTTGAACACCCACAGCCAAGCGAGCAGTGTTCATGAATGCAAACATCTGTTTCATGCCGTCGTGGGGCTTCCCAATCAGGTATCCAATGGAGTCCTCAAAGGCCAACACGGCAGTCGCTGAGCCCTTGATACCCATCTTGTGCTCAATGCCCGTGCACCAAACATTCTTCTTGCTGGTGTCAAGGCTTCCGTCGGCATTGTTCAGGTACTTGGGCACCAGGAACAACGAGATACCCTTCGTGCCAGCGGGCGCATCAGGCAGCTTGGCCAACACAAGGTGAACAATGTTCTCTGCGAAATCACACTCGCCGCAAGAAATGAAGATCTTGGTGCCAGTGATCTTGTAGGCCCCATTGTCCGTTGGCACAGCCTTGGACTTGATGTCGCTCAAGTCACTGCCTGCATGCGACTCAGTCAGGCACATGGTTCCAGTCCACTCTCCACTGACCAGCTTCGGCAGGAACATTGCCTTCATCTCATCGGAGGCAAACTCCAGCATGCACTCCACAGCCCCGTGGCTCAGCATGGGGTACATGAACCACGTCCAGTTGGCAGTGCCGCAGAACTCCGTCTTCACAGTGTCCACAGTGAATGGAAAGTTCTGTCCGCCGAACTCCTCTTCACCAATCAGCGCTGGCCACCCACCCTCCACATACCGTGCGTACGCCTCCTTCCAGCCAGGAGGAGTGGTCACGTCACCCGGGCCGCCATCGTACTTGCAGCCCTCGTCACCCACCTTCCAGATTGGGTGCAGCTCTTTTTCGGTGAACTTTGCCACCTCGTCAATCACCGCATTCACAACGTCCGGAGGGCAGGTTTCCTCAGGCATCACCTCATGCGCCTTGATCACATGATCCAACACAAACTTGACATCCTTGACTGGGGCCTTGTATGCCATTCCACGTGCATTGCGCACTCTGCTGCAGCTCCTCAAAGAAGTGTTTGAGATCTTGGAAAACATTCTAATACAAGGAGCTGATAAAATAAGCACCAGGACGATGAGAGAGCCAAGACAGGCCCGTCATCAACACGTACCTTCCCCAGCCGCCCCCTTTTGCACTATTAGGCCCAGGTTCTGGTTCAGGCACAGGGGGTAGCCAATTCAAAATCACAATGCAATGGAGGGCTCCAATTAGCACTTTTCAGAGTAGAAGACCTTGTTGCGGCCCCGCTTCATGCAGAAAAATAGAACATGCTCCCCAGGCTTGGGGCCCTTCTTGTTCTTGGCACACGGGCAGAAGTGGTGCCGCTTGTACCCCCCCCCTTTGTAATAGCTACGCAAAAGTACCAAATCAATACGGTCCCTACACCTACTGTAGGTTAGACAAGGGTGTAGCTTGCACGCAACACATACAACTCCTGACACACACGTGGGTGAGTGCATGGTATGAGTGCACCTTAACCTCCGCCCACATTCCTAAAGGCATGCAAACACAAGAAAGCATTTGAAACATGAAACTTCAGGTTCACACCCATGTTCCAACAAGCAATGAGGCATGAGAATGCCTACAAATGTTCGGCTTGCAGCAAGCAGCAACAAGCAGTGAAAAATTCCTTGCGGGGACACCGTGACTCAAAACTGGCATCCAAGTAGGTCAAACCGAGCGCAGAGCAAATGCGCATCGCCGCAAACAAGTTTTGCTGCATTTCGAGCCGTCTAGCCCGTTCTATAGCCGATGTAGTGTCCAAAAACGGCCGTTATTGGGCGGTTTTCAGGACAATCGTCCTGAGCCGATGTGTCAGGTGCGCGCCTCCTATGAGCGCCGTTCCTCTTCCATAGCGATTGGACTATCCAATTATTTGCAAACGGGTGTTCAATGAGGTGTCTTCCATGCCATGGTGCCGTACGGTGGTCCATTTTGAGGTGAAAATGAGCCGTTTTTGAGCCGTGTTTCACGACGATCATCCTGACCGCGGAGGAACATCTACAAGGCAAGCAGTCTTTCTTGCACGGTGATTTCCAATGCGTTAAGCACGACTAGGACCCAACTCGGTCCTAAAACTTGATTTCGGCTCAGGCAACTTCAAGTTCTTGGGAATGGAATTGCCCTGCATGTGGTCTCTTGTAAAGAGCACTCACAACCCTCCCCCCCCCCCCCCCCCCTGTACAAGTTACGCCAATGTGCAGAATTATTACGGTCGGTCCCTACGCCCACCGAAGCTTTGCCATAGAACAGTGGAAAGTTCAGCGATAGGTCCCCACCGACAGACCTACGCTCTCAATCAGCAAGTATCACGCGGCGGAGCCGCGACACACATTGTCCCATCTGTCCAGCGAGGCGCCACAGTTCATCCTTGGATACGGCGCCGGATACGGCCCACCCTAGCTTGCCCATAGAACAGCGGAAAGTTCAGCAATAGGTCCCCACCGACAGACCTATGCCCTCAATCAGCTGTACCCCACTGTAGCTTGGACAAGGGCGTAGCTTGCCCGCAACACATACAACTACCGACACGCACGTGCGCATGCGCATGGTATGAGTGCACCTTGACCTCCGCCCACATTTCCAAGTGCATGCAAATACAAGAAAGCCTTGGGAACATGAAAATTTCAGGTTCACACCCATGTTGGCACAAGCAATGAAGGATGTGAAGCCTACAAATGTTCGGCTTGGAAACCCTTCTTGCGATCATACACCATGCGGAACAATTGCACATGCTCACCAATTGAAGACGCCTTTGGCTGAGGCTTAGGGGCTGGTTTGGGCTCGGGCAACTTCAAATTCTTGGAAATGAAATTGCCTTGCATGTGGTCCCTTGTAAAATACAACTTCCCATCAAAGACATGGGCCATTCCCATGTCTTATGTGGCCGTACTACATTTTGCACGCAATTAAAATTACGTACACAATTATTACGGTCCCTATGCCTATTGTAGCTTGGCCATAAACAGTGGAAAGTTCAGCGATACGCCCTCTCATGCAGTCTCAGACATGGCGGCGAAGCCGCCCCCACAGTTCATCCACAAATACGGCGCTGGAGGCGCCGCCACAGTTCGTCAGGGTAGCTCAGGCTTCCCTCCTCAGCAGGAACTGGGTTGAGACGACTGGAGTAGCATGTAAAAAGAACCCCCAGCATGCCCACCGGGTTTCGAACCCACGATCCATGGTGTGGGAGACAAATGTGTTTCCGATATGCTACTTCCCGATGTGTTGTGTACTGGCTATCACAACCACCAGGTTCGACTTTCACTTCTTGTGCCTGGTTACTCCTCCCGGTCACATTGCTCACCCTCAAGGCTCAGAATGACCGCGTGGGTCGACCCGCAGCAGCGTGTCTGCCGCCTTCACCACCAAAAGAATTGTGACGTGGGAGTCACATGTGTTTCAGGTATGCTCCTCCCTTGTGGCAACTCTATCTGCACTCCCCCCCCACCCCCGGCGTCTCTTCCGGTATGGGTTGTCACTCACTTCCGTACTGCATTCCGATCACCCTAACTGGTACGAGCCCGTGTCCGACCCCGAGCTTCCAGACGTGGAATCCGTTTCCCCCGAACCAGATGACATGGTATCCATCTCAGAGCCCCATGCCCCCTCCAAATCACTGCACTCGTCACTGCATGCCATGGAGGCCCCTGAGGACGAAATTTCACTAGGCATCTCCTCCAATCCCAGGTCTGCCCACATAGGGTCCACTCGCGGCCTCTGAAGCAAAGCTGCTGGTTGTTTGGGTGCATCTGGCGCCCCTCCTCCGTCAGCGCATCCGCTTGGTGGTTCCCATGCACTCCCAAATGTGATGGCACCCAGTGCACCCGCAGCTCTTCCCCTGCCCTCTCTCGCTCCCAGAGAATTTGCTCCCACAAATCTCTGTGACCCACTTTCCCACTCGCCGTGCGCCACCCATGCCGCCGCCACAAAGCTACCACGTACAAAGTACAAACTATCCTCTGGTAGTTTTGGAACCACAAAAATGATGATTCCAGAAAAAAGCCCAAGAGTGCGGAAACACGGGGTCACCCGTTGTGGACAAACCTGTGCGAGCACAGGGGTGTGGGGGGAAGCTTTCAATGGCCCAACATCCATCCCAGATTCCTTTTCCCTGCACTAGTAGCAGGCCCCCAATGCTCAAGGGTGCAAAAGGGGCAGAACAAGTGCGCCGCACATCAACCACCAATACAACAACCATCCCATGTTCTTGCCCGCCCCCCCCAAGGGAAGACGGTCCCGGGGGACAGTTGCCAAGTGATGCCCCCCCCCAGCCCCCACTCCCCGGGGCACCGTACTACCACCGTACCCGCACATTGTGGGGCACACAAATTACGGCAGTGAAAGGCGGTGGACAGATGCACAATGGTGCACCACTGGCTTGCCAAAAATCACGCTCATAGGTGATGTGGCGATATGCATCACCACACTCTGAATAGCCAACGACCCGCCCGCCAGAGCAGGTGTCCCTGTAGAGGGGGCGTATATCACACTTGTCCAAGGGGTAACCGTGGTTGTGCTATTTTTTTTTGGGGGGGGGGGGGCTCAGACCAAGATGAGCTGGCGCAGCCTGCTCGCTTCAAAGTACTCAATCCTGCCAAATCTCCACCACAAGGTTGCTCGAAAGGTCGAGTGCCACATGGTTTTCAGAACTGAAACGGTCTAAAATGGACCACACTGAATCTACAGGGTTACAGTGCAGGATCCACATCACCAGTGTCAACAAAGCGTGATGTCGTTGGGTTTGCTGTGCTTTTTGGATAGTTTGTTGTACTCTTCAATCCCCATCAGTAAGTAAGGTGCTTGTACCAAAGGTGGAAGAAGGGTTTTCTGAAAAATGGCTGATGGCTGGGAAGAGAAATAAATCCATTTGACATGTGTTGCACGGAAAGGAACAACGCTGAGTGGTGTCAGGTGACGCTTTTTGTGGGTGGTGCAGTTTGTGTGTGCTCTTTTTTTTCTTGGCGAACATTGCATGCGGAGAAACACTTTTTGGCTGGAGCAAGAATGCAAGTGCAGACAACAACCCTGTAAATGCATGGGTAGCAGCAACCTTGTCCCAAATTCAGGTATGCCTGGCTGTTTTCAAGTGTTTGAGGGAAAACGGAATCTTCTGAGTCAACGACCAAAAAAGACAAAAACGGGTGTTTCCATCTCCCATGTAGTGGGAATAACAGACATTTTGCCCTTTGGGTTTTCAAGATGGTTCTCATTTTGTCTCAAACACCGGCAACCTGTAATATGGTGATGCTAATTTTTTTTGTGGTCTTCCACCCTATTTGGGGGGTTGTAGCCATCACTTAGAAGCTGGTCTGATTGCCATTCTTCCTCCTACGCCCGTCTATTAGTGCCACCACGAAATACAGCGCAAATGGCCACCGCAACCCCATGATACGGTTGGCATTGGGATAGTAGGTAAAAGAAACACCCGCCATTTTGGGGGTGGAGGATTCACAGAAGAAAACATGTTCAAGAAGATACTTGGATGGTTGGAATGTGGTATTGGGACAAGGGGTAGGACGCGATAACAATAGGATATGACATCATCGCAAACGAAACCCCGACTCGGCAACCAAAGGGGCAAGATTGACGGCACCAAATGATAAGGAGAGATGCAACCAGCCCCCCCCACCCCCCAACATAACGTGTGAAAAACAGTGAGAATACCCCATATTAGGACACTTTTCGACACCCATTGCCGATGTCAAATGTGTCAGACCCTCCCGAAACCCCCCCCCTTTTTTTCTGCAATTCCCAACTCGAAAAAAGAGGGTGGGTGTGTAGTCAGTTGCCCCTTGGACTTCATGGGTTGGTGGGGGGTGGGGGGTGCGGGCGTGAGCAGCTCTTTTTTTCTTTTCTGGACCTGTTCACCGACATTCTCGCCAGCTTAAAAGTGCAGGAAGCAGTGCACGAAGAGCAGAACTAATTGGACTCCCTCGATGTGAAAGAAATATTTGTAAAGTTCAAGAGCCACATTGTCTGTTTCATCGACTGGGTCGTGTGTGGCATTACCGCCTCCTGCAGCATTTGTGATCCCGAATGCAAGTGTGGCCATCAACCTAACCCAAAGGGAACGGCTGATGATTGACGTGTCACGCAGAACGCATGGCTTCTGGGATCCTCTTCGGCAGAAGCGGAGGACGATCCGGTGCAGCTCAGCCGTGTGCATGTTGGCTCGGGCCATATCGTTTCAGGCTCCATGTAAGCGGTCCACACACAACAGCGAGCTTCGAGGGTGTCGGTGTGCATGTGTGTGTGTGTGTGCGGGAGGAGAGGATGGAAGAGGTTTATGTGGGATACACGTCGAAAGCAAAATGCGTCTGAGACGGGCAGTCATCTGCTCGGAAGCACTGTGGGTGCATCCCAGGGGAACACCTGCAAAAACTTCCTTACATACTGATCTCATGTGCAACCAGAAAATAAGATTTTATCTCGCAGACAGAGGTCCCATGAAAAAAACATTTTTAAAATCAGCCTTTGGTGTTCATTGAGGTTAACAATGCAGGAAAAGAAAAAAGGGATGGGGCGCTGGAGCAGATAAGAGTGTCGGATTTCGCGTCAAAAGGTAGAATACGTCTGCATCAATGAAGAATCTGGGCCGTCACTGGCGACGACGCAGTGCCCACAGGCAGCGAACCTACTCTTCCATGGCTGCTGCATGCTGGTCAAAGCCGCTCAGGACCTGAGCTGGTGCAACCATGCTCTTAGCATAGCCTTCAGTGCGTGGCAGAAGCCGTGCAAAGTAGAAATCTGCAGTTGCGATCTTGGACTTGTGGAAGGCCTCCTCACCCTCACCCTTGGCCAGCTGCTCATAGCACACCGCCTCGGTCTTCAGCCACATGAAGCCCAGCGTCACGTACCCAGAGTAATGCATGAAGTCCACAGCAGCAGACTCGATAGTGGCTGGATCCTTCTGGGCCTTCAACGCCAACTGTCCCGCAAGACTCATCCACTCGCTCGCCAGCCGCGTCATCTCAAGGGTATGGGGCAGCATCTTCATGTTGCTCATGTTCGCGTCACAGAATTTGATGATGTCCTGGCAGAACGCCGTCAAGTCCTTCATCTGGTTCAGGACGACCTTGCGGCCCAACAGGTCCAAGGACTGGATCCCGGTGGTCCCCTCATACAGCTGAGAAATACGGGCATCGCGCACTATCTGCTCCATGCCCCATTCATTGATGTACCCGTGTCCTCCGTACACCTGCAGGCCATCGTTCGCCATCTCGAAGCCGGTCTCCGTCAAGAACGCCTTCACGATCGGGGTCAGCAGCGCCAATTCACCAGCACACCTCTTCTTGAGTGCTGCATCGTCCGTGTACTTCATCTTGTCCATCAGCAGAGATGTATGGTACACGAGCACACGGGCACCCTCCGTGAACGACTTCATCTTGTACAGCATGCGGGAGACTTCAGGGTGAAAGATGATGGGGTCGGCGGCCTTCTCAGGGGCCACGGCTCCCCCCGGTGCACGGCCGGATGGTCGCTCGCGGGCGTATGTAAGGGCCTGCTGGTACGCCAGCTCGGCGGCTCCGAGCCCTTGAACACCCACAGCCAAGCGAGCAGTGTTCATGAATGCAAACATCTGTTTCATGCCGTCGTGGGGCTTCCCAATCAGGTATCCAATGGAGTCCTCAAAGGCCAACACGGCAGTCGCTGAGCCCTTGATACCCATCTTGTGCTCAATGCCCGTGCACCAAACATTCTTCTTGCTGGTGTCAAGGCTTCCGTCGGCATTGTTCAGGTACTTGGGCACCAGGAACAACGAGATACCCTTCGTGCCAGCGGGCGCATCAGGCAGCTTGGCCAACACAAGGTGAACAATGTTCTCTGCGAAATCACACTCGCCGCAAGAAATGAAGATCTTGGTGCCAGTGATCTTGTAGGCCCCATTGTCCGTTGGCACAGCCTTGGACTTGATGTCGCTCAAGTCACTGCCTGCATGCGACTCAGTCAGGCACATGGTTCCAGTCCACTCTCCACTGACCAGCTTCGGCAGGAACATTGCCTTCATCTCATCGGAGGCAAACTCCAGCATGCACTCCACAGCCCCGTGGCTCAGCATGGGGTACATGAACCACGTCCAGTTGGCAGTGCCGCAGAACTCCGTCTTCACAGTGTCCACAGTGAATGGAAAGTTCTGTCCGCCGAACTCCTCTTCACCAATCAGCGCTGGCCACCCACCCTCCACATACCGTGCGTATGCCTCCTTCCAGCCAGGAGGAGTGGTCACGTCACCCGGGCCGCCATCGTACTTGCAGCCCTCGTCACCCACCTTCCAGATTGGGTGCAGCTCTTTTTCGGTGAACTTTGCCACCTCGTCAATCACCGCATTCACAACGTCCGGAGGGCAGGTTTCCTCAGGCATCACCTCATGCGCCTTGATCACATGATCCAACACAAACTTGACATCCTTGACTGGGGCCTTGTATGCCATTCCACGTGCATTGCGCACTCTGCTGCAGCTCCTCAAAGAAGTGTTTGAGATCTTGGAAAACATTCTCAGGCAAAGGGCTTAAAAAATAATCACTCTGACAATGCAAGAGCATTTCAGGTCCCTTGCACGCGCTCCGGTGCCATCCATGTAGGGCAGTCATTGAATTAAAAGGCGAATGCACAACAGACACGTCTCTTCGGTGCTTGCGTCCCACAGCACTGCGCGCCCAGCTGGCAACTTACAACAAGGGACCATGCACACCACATGTGCAGCAACTATTCTGGCAAAGCATCCTGTGCAAGCCAAGCAACGCACTAACCAGCTACTTGGAGCTACCAATGCAGGTTTCTGATACCATGAGCGCCATGAACATCAGTGGCAGTCGCTGCTTCACCACTGGCAAAATTGTGAACTACGAGCAAGCGACCAGGCCTCATTATTCAGCAGCCGATACAAAGTGTCTGCAGCTGTCAGTCTGAATCTGAAGTTACCAGTCTCAACGAGTACATGTGTCTTGTGGTGTTGCCGTGAAGTTTGTGGGGTGTGCTATGGTGTGTGATGTGTGGTGTGCGGTGATGTCCGCAGAAATTACCCTGACAGGCGCCAAACCTTCAACTAAGAGGCTTCGCCAATGTTCGGGGAGCTGGGCCACAGAGATACAGCATATTTTTTCCGTTTTTGATACCTTCGTTTTCTCACTTGCTTCGACTGGGCACGGTACCCTTAGCAAGTCGGACAAGTTATTGAGGTCACAAAATGAGAAATCCAGTGGCGGTAGCGACGCCATGTGTGTAACAACCTTTCGTGGTTCACGCGCTTCTCAAAGATTGTTCGCTCCGAACACCATAGACAATCACGAAGCGACCTTTAAAAAGGAATAAGTTCGCCATTGTGTTTGCTAAATCGTTCGACAAGCCCGTGTGGAGTGGGTAATGGCTTCCTTTCGTTGATCGGTTGGCAACGGTTTGGTTGCACGAGAAGGAGGATGAAGGGAAACGTAACCAAACCTAACCAGTCATCAAACGCCTTTCGAATTGAATACCACCTCCGCACCCGGAAACCACATTAGTCAGGATAAACACAATTAGAGGTATTCACGGTGTAGCAGATCAAACGGGCGCCAACTATTTGCGTCGACAAAGGCGCTAACGCCGATACAACCCAAACATGAGATGAAGAAGCCCTTTGTCGTCGCCGACACACAAGAGAGCAACTTCGTTTCCTCGACGCATATCATTGTTCCTTTCGTCACGAAAGGTGACTCGATCCATATTCCAACACCGAGGCATTGTAATGAACGGGATTGAATTGGATTTAATTAATACATGTGACTCGGTAACCAACGGCAGACTCGAAAACAATGAATCGTCAAAGGTAGGAGGAACCAATGTCATATGCTTGTGCTTGGGTGCATATAGAAAACCCATTTTCCTTGTCTTGCACTTAAAAATCAAATTGTTTCCAATGTTCTCCATTACAATTGATCTTGGTGGCAAGTACAGGACACAGGCAACAGCAAGAAGACGAAGAACTTGACGAATATCAAGCTGGACCAACTGGCAGGTCCAGTAATACGGGTTCACATGCCTAAATAACAGAAAAATTAATGTAGCATTAAAATCTCATTAAAAAGGCAATAAAACCTACATTTTAACAACTTTCTGAGTAGTCTATCTTGTCACAGGCCTTGTCAATATCACGTAAATTGCCGTCGGCGACAGCAGGCGCCGACAATCGCGACAGGCCTTCTGAAGCTTCTAAATAGCTTCAAAATAGCTTCTAATACATTAGAACCTTCTAAAATGGCATAAAACATGATTAAATCACATTATAAGCATATGGAATGTGATTATTCATGTATGGCTACTAATGTAATCTAGATCTCTGCTCTGTGTGGTGTACCTAAGAGCAGTAGACTCTAGCAGTAAGCTATAGGCTTGAAATATGAGCCAAATATGAGTAAATATCCTAGTATCTTAGTATCTTGAAGGTCTGAGAGGTCTTGTACAGATCCTCCAGAAAGCTGTTGAGAGGCCCAAATGCCCCAACTTATTACACCCCCTTCCTAAGCTTCATGCACATTCACTAAGAATGTTCATGACAAGCTGATAATCTAACATAAGGAGGGGTATGGGCATAAGGAACGCTCATATTCAATGTTCTGAGTGTCTACTGTAGTGTCTTACTACCCCCTTCCTAGAGGTAAAGACATATCTTCACCTAAGAGGGTAAAGTTCCTGAGTCTTAAGTACGTAAAGTAGGGCTCAAAATGAAACATGAAAAACACTAAGCAAAAAGCTAGCATACAAAGTATGAACAATGACAACCTAAATCTTCAGGCAAAATTTGAGGGTAAGAGTAATACACCAGGAAGTAGATGTCTAGATTACAATGAGCTATACAGAAAATCAATAACAATTGAGAATGAAACGCAACATGTGGGGTTAAACCGGAAATTCAGACTCTGCCCAAGCTGTCTATTGACATGACATGGTCTGCGTCATCCATAGAGAGGATATACCTTGGCACCAACCCCGAATGCTCCGGCTGGATGCATTCTGGTACCTGCAATGGGTTTCTTGGCCTGCATTACATGGACAGCGAAAGCGAGGCAGCATCAGTAATGAGTAACCCTTGATTAGTTTAGCGGGACGGATTTGAAAAGGGTGGGGGGTGGCAGTCACAATGAGACAAAACTCTTCTGACCCGGATCTGCTCTTTCTTATCCTTGGGTCATTCAAGGATTGATCCGTATGGGGGTATGGGGATTTATACTAACACTTCAACCAAAAAGGCGTTGAAAGATATAGTTCTTCATTACTGACCTTTTACTCATACCTTCTAGCTATCACTAAACAAAGCTGAAACATCAGTCACCTATCATGCCTAGAAATCATGTACAAAAGAATCAAAATTCCGTCACGGCAATATGCTTTGCACTCCAACCTATGCAACATATGCACCATGGCATTTCAGGGCATAGCACACTGTAATCTAATAAGACATGAAGCTAGCGGGAATACTGATTTGTGTAGAAATGTTCTAAATGACTCACATTACCAATGCAAACAATTTGCACGAAAAGGCGAAAATGTAGAAGTGTGTTGATCATGTAAATTCAGAGAAAGAAGATGTATGGGTTGTGGTAAGTGCTAAAGATGACAAAAACCAATGAATTGTGTGTGAATGTAGGGGATGGGTTTACGGGTAGGGGTGGGTTGGTCCCCTGGGGTTGTTCTGAAACGAAGTAGGTATGTCGTCATGGCGTTGGAAAGGTCGGCTCTTTCCTGGATGGACCGCTTAGCTCGAAAGCAAGCCTACATCCTACCCGACTGGAGGGTCGCCACTGCCCCTATAAGCGAAATTGGAGGGTCGCTACTGCCTCATATAAGCGGAATGAATGGTCTGTTGTCTGAGACAAGTAGAAGTAGTAAATCTCCGAAAAATGCTTATCGTAGTCAAAGTGTGTTCTGTACCTTACCGGAAGACCAATCAATGGCGAGCCCCTTGCCCAGCAGATGGTTGTACAAAGCCATCCGTGCGGGGGCCTGTCTTCCTACATGATGAATGCATTCCGCTCAACTGAATTCTAGGATTCAGGCTATCCTCATGGAACTTAACTCCGTCATCTATCTCTACCGCAAGAGAAGGGGTCTATCCAACAACATGGAAAGTAGCTATCTACCCGCGCGAGGGTAGAATCCTATACACTGTAGGCATTCACCACCTTTCGATAATCCTTTTCAATGAGCCTACCGTAGTGCACCGCTTGGTCTCGGTGGCTACCGGCGTAGGACTCTTCGCTAACACACCGCGGAATGCATTAGCCAAGTCGCAGGCTTAGTGACCAAACGTAAACCTGTTCACTTGTGTTACACAACAAAGATGTGGCGAGGTGAGACCAATGTCGGCCATAAGCGGACACTGACTATCTACACGAAGGAAGTGACCTACATGTTGGCTCGTAGACAAAAGCTGGATGGAAGTGGTACTACAGCAATTCCTCAGAGTGTGATATCCACACAAATAAATGGAATAATCAAAAGACTCATGGTAGGTGTTTGTGTGTGTGTTGTATGTGTAGTGTGATGAGGGAGGGAATGTGTTAAAAAAGAATCCAATTGGGTCTGCCATGTGTCGGATGGTTTGGTTGGGGGTGACAGAGAATGTGATGGAGACTGTAATGTTGTAGACTGCGGACACTCAATTGAGCACTCTCAAACCCGGTAATTGAGGCTGTACCAGGCGATCTAGCGAAAGTTAACGAAGCGGAACGTACCCGCAGTGGTTCGGTAGCAAATTTGAGGATAAACTAGCTCTTTAGACCAAATGACCTAGGTCAATGATCGCGAGGGTTGGAAAAAGAGATTCATTCCTCACAACTTGCAGTTAAGCAACAAAAGTTGAGGGGATACGAATTGATTGTTCGTCGGCGAACCAAAACTCGGGGTCTATTGAGCAAAGGTGCTCATAGAACTACGTAGGGCAGATCAATTACGAACCATATTGCATGTTGAGCGTTATGGGGAAACCCTTGCAATAAGGAAGTAATGCAATAAGTATGAAATGTAAGATTTGCAAAGTGGAATGCAAAGAATGAGTGACCTGCCGAACGGAATGAATGAAATGCAATCCGAATGGAGAGTAGAATACGTCACTAGTCAAACGCTTGCCTTGACGGCCATGCAATGAAGGATGAGGTGCATGGTAGAGTGAAATGAGGACAAATCACTTCCTAGCTCAAATGCAATTGTGCTCAAATGAAACAATGGATGATGTAAAACACACAGCTTGCCAAAAATACCAAGACTGAGGCTCATAGGGCAACCGTAGGCCGTACAAGCTCAGCACATCCCAATGCGACACAGGGCAACCGTGGGCCGTGCGTCTACGTGGGAAGCCAATGCAACACAGGGCAACCGTAGGCCGTGTGTATGCGTAGGCCAGCAGTGGGTTGGTTAGGGCAACCGTAGGCCGTAACCAGTGCCCAGCACTCACTTCAGGTCAAAGGTAAAGGGATGAAAAGAGGTCAAATGGTATCGCACACTAACATTCCGGCCTGCACCTACTGGAATGGTTACCTCTATTACAGTACCAGCGCCTTGCGGCACTTCTCCTCACCACCCTGCCCTACAGGGGGAGGACCAGAGACATTAAGTTGAGTTGAACTCAACCGTTAGCATTAGGATTATGATACCATAAAAGTCAATGCATCTCCTATACTAGCTAGTTAGCTAGCTAGCTAGAATAAGTAAGTAAAAGTAAGTAAGTGTTGCAAGCTTCTTCCGCGGCCATATACCAACATCAACCTCTCTCATCGGAGGATGGTCTCAAGGACCCCGAGAGGGGTCAATGCCAAAGGTTTGGTCGAATGCGGTCGTTTAATGTTTCACTTGGGTGCTCCTGCATTGAGTCTTCTCTTTCCGCCTTCCGCTCACACCCATCAATCGCCTCCCTACTCCCTGGTGGCAACAAGCCCCACGCCTTCTTTGTCCCCATGACAACGGGCCAGCCGAACTGAGCCACTCAGCCTGGGGAGTCGAAGGGAAAGGCTTAGACGGTGAATGTGGCGGATGCAAACGGTCTGTTAATGGTTGTGGCCAAGTTTGTTTTTTGGCCGAAAAAAGACAACAAAATGTTTCACTATTTACTGCGTGTCTAAGTAATTCTAAGGTATCTACCTTTCTACCTAGGCTAAGCCTAGTCAGAATGAATCAAAACTGATGCAAACAATCACAAACTGCAATATCATACAATGATTCAAGGTTAGAAGACCACAGAAATCGCGAATGGTTTTGCAAAACAATGACCAAAAACCATGTTTTTCCTTGAAAATGCCAAACTTCTGCACTTTTTTTTTGTACTATGTTGCTGAGATGTCAGAAAAAGAATATCTGCACTGCGTGGGACATGTCCTCATGTTTTCGAAACATATTTGATGTTGCCCCAACTCATAATAGGCTCAGAGAAATGGAAGTTGGGGGGAGACACATGAATCTCACATGACACACATGCTGAAAAACCATCAAAAAAAGCATAAAGAAACCGAACTTTTTCACCATCATCCCATTTTTAATAAAATCCAATGATTAGATATCTGCAAACTAGACACCATTACCTTTCCAAAACAGCTTTGATGGCTGTCCAACTCACCATAAGCTCTGAGAAAGGTCTTTTTCTTGTAGACTCATGAACACAAAAATTGAAAACATGCTTTCATGCATTAAGTTAACCAGCATGGGAAAAATACATTCTTGACCACAGAAATTCAAAGTAAATATGTGTCGTAACCTTCATGCTCCAGTGTTCGTAAAACACCTTTGTTGAGGTTCGAAGTCACCAGGGTCTCAGAGAAATGATTAAACCTCCAAAATCATTTTTCATGATTTTTCACCAAGTGGTTTGTGTGGTAAGTTGTTGCAATTTTACCACAGCCATTTTCATTTTTCGAAAATAAAAACGACTCAGGGTTAGAAAGCACACACTTCAGTGTTGTTTGGAAAAATAATATGAAACCTCAAACCTTTTTTCTCTGGGAGATATGAAGAAAGCTCAAAAGGCACTTTTGAGGGGTTTTTGGGGTGTGGTTCATGGGTGACTTTGGTGGAGATGGGAAAAATAGCAGAAAAATTGATTCCAAGAAAGTGAAGTGGGGGATAAAAGCGTACCACTGTCTACTTTTGAAAAATGCTTAGTTCAGATTTTTTCAGCGCAGTGGCGCGCAGATATGCGTAAAACACCAAATGTCATTTTGGAGTGTTTTAGAGGGTTGGGGAAAGAGTGATTCATGGGTCACCTTGAAAAAATCACACAAAATAGCCCTTGTTGAGTTAGAACAAGATGAAAACGTCTTTTGAGAGCCAGCGCTCTCTAGTTCACGGTAGCGCTTTACTTGACGCGTTTTGAGCCAATGGCGCCAAGTTATGCGTAAAATAGTGTAGGCCATTTTCGACATTTTTGGCCTTTTGGAACACCAAAAGTTAGTGAAAAACTTCAATGAAATCATAGCTCTGAAGGGGAAGGGAGGGTGGGAAATCGACAATCAAGCTACTGGCGACACGCCTGCAGCTAGAAAAGCGCGTCAAAGCGCGTGAATCCTCGACACAGGGCAACCGGGGGCCGTGTGCAATGAGGCAATGAAATGCAACAACACAAACATCAAAGGTATGCTATGCTACACTTCAAAACTGCAAATCACAAGGCTGCAGCAGTCTGAAGCGCCTTGAAACCGCGTTGTCGAAGTCCTCCAGCGCTGGTTCACGTCGCTCAGCAGCGCGTAGGTCCAAGATCTCCACGATTTTCGACTTGTTTTGACCACTCTTCAAGGTATTCTTGGGTAACTCAAGGTAGTCCTTAATGAAACTTAAATATCTTCAAGAAAATCAACTTTTCGAACTTGTAGGAGGCTCCAGGAAGTCCAAAGCGTCGCTTTTCGTGGTCTTCGTCGTCGTCGTCGTCGCTGCAGCGCGCTTGGAACTGCGCTCTCCCAGATTCAAAGTAATTTCAAGGGTTTTTGGAGGTATTTGGAAGGATACCTTCAATTCTTCAAAGTTTCTCCAACTTTTCATTAACTTCAAGCAAGGAACTCACCATTATGGAACAGCGTACGCTGGCCCAGCTTCTGCGCGTCGTCGTCGTCGTCGTCGTCCTGCTCGAACTCAGATTACTGGACTGTCATATGCTTGTGCTTGGGTGCATATAGAAAACCCATTTTCCTTGTCTTGCACTTAAAAATCAAATTGTTTCCAATGTTCTCCATTACAATTGATCTTGGTGGCAAGTACAGGACACAGGCAACAGCAAGAAGACGAAGAACTTGACGAATATCAAGCTGGACCAACTGGCAGGTCCAGTAATACGGGTTCACATGCCTAAATAACAGAAAAATTAATGTAGCATTAAAATCTCATTAAAAAGGCAATAAAACCTATATTTTAACAACTTTCTGAGTAGTCTATCTTGTCACAGGCCTTGTCAATATCACGTAAATTGCCGTCGGCGACAGCAGGCGCCGACAATCGCGACAGGCCTTCTGAAGCTTCTAAATAGCTTCAAAATAGCTTCTAATACATTAGAACCTTCTAAAATGGCATAAAACATGATTAAATCACATTATAAGCATATGGAATGTGATTATTCATGTATGGCTACTAATGTAATCTAGATCTCTGCTCTGTGTGGTGTACCTAAGAGCAGTAGACTCTAGCAGTAAGCTATAGGCTTGAAATATGAGCCAAATATGAGTAAATATCCTAGTATCTTAGTATCTTGAAGGTCTGAGAGGTCTTGTACAGATCCTCCAGAAAGCTGTTGAGAGGCCCAAATGCCCCAACTTATTACAACCAACACGGCGACGCATGTGCGAAGGGAATCGGTTGTGGTGTGAAATGCACTCATAGGAGAACAACAAAATGACTGTTCGAACGCTACCCAAAGAATGCCACAAAGGAGACTGGATTTTTTTCAAAGCCAAATGTCAACAATTGCATCACGTTATCAGGCCTGAAGCTCATCGATCCCACAAACGCAATTGTGTGTGGAAAGCTATGATGTTGCAATTGTTTGTGTAAGACTATGATGCCGGTACGCGAGGACAACTCGGGGGTCCTATAGCGCTTTGTCATTTGTGGGGTTTGTGTTACTTTTCTCGCAACGCCACCAACCGCCAGGGAACTTGTGAGGCAGTGAAGTAGGGGTACATTCTCGGGTTTTTCTCGAACTATCTCGTGTGCAAGCCTCAGCTGGTCTAGAAAATTTCATTGTGTAGGCCTGTGATGATGAGAGAAATGCACATAAACATGGTACTTTCACAGAAAGTTTATGACTTCTGCAAGAATTGCAGCTTTATGTGTAGCGGTATTACAAACCACGAGTCGCAAGTCAAAAACTACAGATTCGTATATGCGACTGGCTCCTGGGTGCTGCACTACGGGTTACCTTACAACAGAATATATCCGGATAGTGCCCGCGGCATCTCAGCGGAGACTCTAGTCGCAGCGTCGCCGTGGACGAGATGGGCCCAAAACAGCCCTTTAACCATGGTGGCGCAAAATTTGGGTCCGCGTGGCAACTTTCAGGGGGCTGTTTTGAGCCGTTCAGCCAAAGTTAGCAGGGAAGTCATTTGAGTCCACGAACAGTTGTGTTTCCAGCCTGCCCAGGGCCATCCTGCACAAGCTGACCGTCTTCTCGCATTGCACCACTGGCATGTGTTTAAGTACTGTTCTGTAAAGGTTACAACATCGGGTATCAGCACAATGATGGCAATGACAGCGTGTTCCAGCACTTAAGTTTAGAATTTTTCAGTGAACTTTCGAATTTTTCTAGCAACTCGCGTTTTTTCCGGAAAATTCACATCCTTCTAATTCTCGTTTGGAGTGAGACCTTTGGGTAGCAAATTCATCTTATCGCAAATAAGTTTTACCCAGTGGCACGCTGCCACTGGGGAGAACATCAAGGTCACCACTCTGTTTCTCACAACCAACCCAATGTTGTGGATTCACAATTGTGTCATACACGTAAGGGGACATGTGCAACGTGGAACTCTGCAGCCGCAGCCGGGGCGTCGGGCGCTCTCGCAGTGTACGCCTCCCTGCAACGCTGGATGTGGAGGTGCCTGAACAAGGTGCCGAAGTATCCAGACCTGTGGCACTTTTACGAATTTCACGGACAGTAGACAGACCTTCGGCACTTTTACACGGATTTCACCAACGCAGCGGCTGGCAGCGTGTGACTAACCGCTTTGTAACTAAAACATAAACCACCACGAACAATTTGTGACCTAAAAATAAGCCCAGTTGAAAATTTTGGACCGCCTCCGGTAAGATGTCGATTACTCTTGGCTATCCCCCACGCCACGCAACGGGTGCAGGGGTGACGCAGACTGGTGAACTTGTGGGGCGTCACTCGCAATGCGGGGAGCGGTAGGGGTCCGGTTCAATCACCCATTGAGGCCGGAGACACCGATACTTTTTCTGTGCCATTCCCTCAACTGCACACCCCAGCGGCGCGGTGGGCGATCGGTGTATCGGCTGCGTCGCCAGACCGCAGGCGGCGTCCTGCGGCCGGCTGCCACGGGAAGGCGGGTGCAGGATAACTTAAGACCTCTCATTGGTAGTGCGTAATTCCGGTACGGCATACTCCCTGGCTACTCCGGATTTGGTTCACTTCTTGCGGGGTTCTTCCTGGGCTTAGGTATGCACTTCTCCTCAGGCCCACGGTTAAGCCTACTTTACTTGGACCCTACTCGGGTGGGAGACCCCCGGACTGAGGGTGGGCGAGTAGGGTCCCCATTTTCTGGAAATACCTCCAGGCTATATATCCCTGGACATAAAGTCGATTCGGGTTTCTGCACGATCTGTGCACAGTTTTCTGTAGAGAATTTTAATGCGGATCGATCAATGCTAGTTTTCAGCACTTTCGTGGCCTTTTTAATGGATTTTGGAAGTTATAGGGTTGTCGAATGTCGAATTTTTTGTGTCGATGCTGCAAAATGCAAAGCGTGAGTTGCATGAGGCCGAGGTGAGTTGTAGCGAGGCAGACGTAATCCATGTGCAAGCATACAAGGCAGCGTTGGCCCATTTCGGCATCTCAAAAACTGCCTATTTTGGGTACGCCTACATAGGCAAATACTACAAGCTTCTTTGCACGCAACGCATAGCCGTAGCCATTAGTGAGCCTTGCTTGCGGCGGTGGTCACAGCAACGGAGAAGAGTTGTTGCTCTCCGTGGACGAATTAGTTTTCTAACGAACCAAATCCGCAAGGCCAAAAGGCAAGGGCGGTGGGATGATGTTGCAGATCCTGAGTTCTGATGACAGGACTAGAGATTTGCATATGCATTGGTTGCGTCTAACCTAAAACGGAATGTGGAGTACCAAGCTGCTTTGAGAGTTCGGCAGAGATGGGTGCACCGGTTCACAAAGTGGGCGGCTGTTCAGCGCTTGGTGGGCCCTTTGGGAGAAAAAGCAAATTTAGCAGACCCTAACCCTAACCCTAACCCTCATGACACATTTGTGGGGGGCTAATCGGACCATGCATGTGATTGCAATGGTTGAAAGACATTGGATGATCATTTATGTGCACTAAATCGCAGAAATCGACATTGCATTGTGTCCTACGTTGTTGCATGATGGGAGCATTTGTCATTTGAGAGGGATTTGGACAGAACAGGGTGCTGGAATTGCCATCCGTCACGATTTTGCCCGAAAAACCACCCCTAACACTAGGGAAGTGTGAAGAGATCGCATTTTTATCATCCCGTAGGGTCCCTTGGGCCATCTGCATCATCTCTTCACACTTAGACTTTTTGTCCGGGATTCCTTGATGTGGTGGGGTAGTGTGTTGCCGGTAACAAAGAGCTAGCTGTCTAACAAAGGCCTGAAGTCGGGCCGGAGCCTTCCATTTTCGTTGCACCTCTCCGTGTGGCCGTTGAGCGATTTGGATAAGCGAGCAATCAAAAACTTTTGCTAACAAGACCAGTGTCAGGACAGACCTACCAGTGGGCCTTCAGGGACCTTAAGCTCTCGGTCCGTGAAACTTTCAGTTCTATTGGGGCTGCGACTCCGATATCTCAATACTGCGGTGTCCCTTGAGCCCCCCTTCTTACAGAGTGCCCACGCCTACATGATTTCGCGTGCTTTTTTGCGTAAAATGTAAGCTATGGAAGGAAGGGAAGCGAAGGGAATGGGCGGCTGATGAAGAGCCTTTTGCCTTGACTCCTCTCGGGAAGTACACAAAGAAAGAGAGAGAAGAAAAAGCAAGTGTGGGTAAACCAATGAATAGTCCGCGAGTTGTCAAAGTTATTCATCTCCATAGCTTTGAATGTGTTCATGAGTAGTACCGAATGCCTCCTTGCATTGCTCAAGCCGTTGGACGGGCGGCGCCGGAGGAAATGGAAGGAGGTGCAACAATCCCAAGTATGAGAGTTGCATCGTCTCAACCACGATCTCAATCCGTGGCACAAACCCGATCTCGAGGCCTCGTATTTGATTTATTTGATTGGGTCTTGTTTGTCCAAAACGAATGCGGGCTCGGCCGTGCCTTCAGGTGTGGCTCGAAGAAAACAATGACATTTATCTTCCAAGCGAATTTACGTTGGAAGTGGATGCAGACGACGATTCCGAGGGAGTGTTCAAGGTATGCCTTGTGCTACCTCTGCTTTCTTGGTATACGAAAACTGGGGTCCGAACCTCGATGCCCATGGTACCCCGTGTTTTCGCCGTCCGCTGCAACCGCTTCACAACACCATGTAGCCATATTTCCTCTTGAACCTATCAACCCCCCCTCAAAATCCATCTACGATGGATATCTATATTGGACATCTTCGGCAATTGTGCAACTTTCCCCCTTTTTGCTAACAATTTATGTATGTGCTACGATGCGGACACAGCGCGGTGACCCCGTTGTTTGATTTAGTTCTGGTGCGTCGCCATAATGAACACTCTTTGCCATTCACTCGAGTGGAACGCCTTGTGTGTGAGACGCATGAGCGCTAAAAAATGTTGTCCTTGTGCATACACATTGCCTTTCTACGGCCTTGGCGACGGAAAGGTCGGTTCATCCTATCTCCGAGCGGACGGGCCACGCGGTTTCAACCTTTTGCCGATTCCGCGAAATGCCCACACCCACGTGTTGCGTCTCAAACCCTCCATTCCTAGTTCCTCCTTGCGGCCAAGAACAATGTCTCCGCCAAACTCCGTCACCAAACCCCCATCGCGGAGGTTGATTTTACCATTGAAGACTTGCTTCACGCCGAGGGCAAGTACCTGTCCCTACAATTGCAACAGCCCCGTGTTCATAAACATATGGCACCTGCAAGCGCCCCGTATGTCTTCCCGGGGATGGGTTTGGTAAAGGTTGAAAGTTGAACCCGCGAGGTAGCTGCCGCTCGTTCCGTAGAGCCGTGACCGTCTTTTTTGCAACGTGGATGTCCTCTCTCATTTTGGAAGCCGACGGGCCTTGGCGTGGCTCCACGGTGTGGCGCCGCGGTGGGACACGGCGGTGACTGGGAGGTTATGGTGACTATCCAAGCACCTTCACGTGGATGCACCTCGGGATGATTCTTGTCGAGCGCGAGGGTTGGGTTGGTGTGGCGGATGCGTTGCAAGCTAACGAGGGTAGCACATGTTAGGGGAGCGACCCAAACCAAGGCACATCGGTGGAATGCAACTTGTGGCCCTAGTCCCATGTTATGCGTTTAGGGAGAAGCTCGAGCAATACCCGTATCTGCACGGGATGAAGAAGAATGGGCGACGATGGAATATGTTTAGCAACGCTTTGGAACAGGTTTGTGTTGCATCGTCGTGAATACAATGGGGATGTCCCTCAATTTCTCCCTCAGTTCAGTTAGTCCGAGGCTCAAGCCAATCAATCCACCGTTGCCACCGGTTTGACGCTACACCTCATCGTAAGCCGGAAACCCAAGCGGTGTGTTTCGTAAGCTGGTAGCCTCTCGGGGGCGCCTATTGGGCAATTACTTGTTACCCCGACAAATGTGGTACCCGCAAAGGTTCTCCAAAAGGTTGCTCTTACACAAGCGGTGGGTAGGGCAAACCACAAGCAAGTGGTAAGGGTAGGATGTCGGCGGGTTTACCGCTAAGGGTAGGGATTATGGGTTGGAGACTGCCATAACAAGCACACTTTTGTCTGAACAGAACCTCATAGACAAGTTGTTGAAGGCGCATTCAGAGTGCTACGCTCATGTTCAGCAGTATGTTTCCAAGGCACCTCTATTGCTCTCCTTCCAATGTCATGATTGCACCTTCTTCTTATCCTCAGTGACAACCCTGACTCTATCCGCTATTTGTCGCGGAGCTAAATGCTTTCCACCATATTTCCGCCCGTCCTTCTAGCTAGCATCTCACCTCCCTTGCGGACATGCTCGTTGCATCCGCGTCGCGCATTCTGTAGCCAATGCGCACCTCTGCCTCCCAACCGTAGTTGCACATAGGTGCGCGCCCTCCTTCCTTCTTCCTCCGGGTTGTCACAAGTCCAACCCTCCCCCCTCCGGGTTTAAGTCGTCCGAAAATTGGCATCCAATGCAAAAAATTTTGGGCGAAAGGCGTGGACCATCTGGTTGAGGCAAACACGTGGGACATCTTCGCGCAAAAACAAACTAGAAAACCCAAGGGTCGATGAAGACATGAAGCGGAAAACACAGGAGAAGCATCAAGGCCGCAGACTTGGTGTGACCCTACCATAAACCCCAACCGGCAAGTTCAATATCATCGCTGCAGGGAGGCCGCGGTTAAGTATTCGGAACCCTGCCAAGCACGGCATTACTTGTAGGACGCAGCCGCATCCTCAAAGCGCAGCTTGTAGTACTGTACGACACCAGTCCCAACGAAAGAGAAGTAGGCATTTCCCATGGAGATCCTCACCCTGGAAACCTAGACCCCGGACTCCTGCTGAATGACGTGAAAAGACGGGGGGCCTAGGGCCACCGCCCACTAGTGGGTTGGCGTTTGCCAAGTGAAGGTGCTGTAGATGCCCATGTCCCACGTGGGAGGCAGAAGGCTCAAATACTTGCGGACACCTTGCAGAACGGCGGCAAGTCAACTGAATGTCCGCCAAAGCAAGGGAGATCTCATACGCGGACATGCTCTGTTCTATTTGCCTCCCGACGCATGTTGGAGGAGGTGGGCCAGCAGATGCAAGTGGCCCAACCCGCATCCCGTGTTACAACACCAATCCCCGCTCATCACCCTACTTCCACACCAACCTCCACCATTCACTCTGGGTGGCACCCACAATGGTCAGATGATGCACACACTGCAGACTCAGGGGGGGGAGGTTGACCCTCCTCCTTACCTTTCGTGCAAGATTTGGGGGGGGGATTCTCCTGGTTCTATCTGGCCATTTCGTTCCACCCCTCATCAGAGTCGCAAATGTTGTCTGTTGGTGGGGATGGGATGACCACTAAATGCAACAGGAGTGGTGCATGGAACCTTAGTAGTGCATATGTGGACAGCGGAAAGCTGCACCACACAGCACGTCTTCACATGTGCCTGTTCAGCGTGACATCCCATGCAACAACTTGATACAAGATCTCTCGATCAATCAGCCACGGAGCTGGCCACGGATATAATAGGCTAGGGAAACAAAACCCACCCTCGCCTCACATTGCCCACAACCAAGAACACGACAATGCCAAATACTTGGACCAACTACTCGATGTTGCCTTACCACTTTTCGCAAGCAACACCAACGTAAGCGTTGATGTGGTGGAAAGCCATGATCCTTCAACGCCAGCAGAATCATCCCATACCCAATCTGCATTTCATTTGATATGTTGGGCCGAAAAAAAATTACTTCCCGCGGCCTCATAGGGTATGGACAAGGGACATGGGTTGCTGGCATCGGAGGAGTGGGGTGGGGGGACAATTGGGTGGGGTGGGGTGAATTGACAGCACCCATCCAAAGCCCACCAGGAATTAACAGCAATTCACCAGAGCAAAATCCGAAGGAAATTTTATCAACACTTATGCAAATGATAAAAAAATTTCCGGCGCCTGTGGTGCCCAGGCATCCGGATTCTAAGGAGGAGCCCCCCCCCCCCCCCTCATACCCCCTGGGTCCAAATCTCCCCCCGCTCAAGCACAAGCCTGACCCCCCCCCCCCCCCGCCCCAACAAGCGAGCCCTCTCAAGCCCGGACGACCCACAAGAAAGGCTGGTGGCTCTTCCACATGGTATTTCGCTGTTCAGGGATGAAGAGAATCAACGTCAGACGCTTCTCATCAAGTTCCAAGTGGAAGAGGTAGTGTTTGTTAGGGATTGCGCCTCTGTGTTGGGCTGTCTGCCGTCCGGCAGTGTGGCAGGTTTTGTTCAAAAACGGTGACAGGTCAAGTCTTGAATACCGTTCTGCCGTCAGTGAACAGGGCTCCTGCAGATGCTGTTTGGGTCAGGCGTAGGGATTACTGTGAGCTGAAGATGCTATGCTCATCAGCGTTTTACCTTGACCCATGCTGGAATATTAGTGGCTGGGGCAGAAGGAGTGATTTGGTTTCAGTGGCTGCAGTGCGGAATGTTGACGCGTCTTCAAGAGACAGCCCTAGGATTTGCTTGCGGTCATGGCCAACCCTCCCTACAAAAGTACTCTGATCAACCAAATGCTACACTGCTCTCAGCAATGTCTGCGCTACATCATGGAGGAGCAGCGCAGGAAAGAAGAGGAGGAGGCGCAGCAAAAGGCGGAGGAGCGGCAGCGAAAGGAGGCGCAGATTGAAGGAAGTCCCGCTTGGTGTGTGCGTGTGCGTGTTAGTGGCTGTAAAGGAAGCTGCAAAGGAGCACAACGTAGTTCTTGGTGAGCCAAGACTGCTGTGATCGCCCATCGCAGTAGACTCGCACTGATCTCTGCATTCCCTGAAATTGCCCCAAAGCCCCCCCCACAAACCACTATTTCGGATTTGTACAGGTCCGCCAAGCGTGAAAAACAGATCTCAGACCGCACCGCTGATCTTCCCAGTGCCCTCAAAGGTCCAGCCCTCTGCAGCTGGGCTTCCTTGCAGCCATCCCCAGGCAGCTGTGTCCTGCTGTGCTTGCTGTGCTTGCTGTGCCCTCAATTGCCCTTTGTGCAGTGGTTTGTGGTTTTGAAGCTTTGATTTGTGCACAGCGTCCTGTTGGAACACATGGGCCTTCTGTATGGCCGTACTTGGCTGTCAAATGACGACAATTTTGCTGCTGCGAAGATACGCAATGCAATGAATGGCCACTGTGCAGGCAAGCACAATGGAAGCGCAGGGAAGCGCCGGGAAGTGTAGGGAAGTGCCAAAGATGCTGAGGCACCAAGACTGCACCGACACTGCACCGTGGTACTATGTAGCCCGTGCCGGAAGGTGCATCTTGTAATTTGCGATTCGATGCCGGTTTTCAGCTTTTGTTTGTTCCGCTCAGCGTCGCTGAACTCCGTTGAGGTGAAGTCCCGATCGCCGACCCTTAAACAGGATTGCGTGGTCGGGATTGGGAGCATTTGGTTGCCCATCGTTTGCTCACCACTTCGGGCGTGTTATGGGTAGCTGGTTCATGGTGTTGCCGCACACTGTCCACCTAAACATGCCGGAGTTTGAGTTGTGTCCCCAAAGAAGACAAACACGAGCAGAAAACACATGAAAAACACGCACATTCACAACAACCGATTCAATGAAGCAGCTGGTTTTGTGTGCGTGTGTGCAGTAATGTTCTGGCGACTGTTGATTGTACATGACCGTTTCGTCTCGGTCATTAAGGTCCTAAGAATGAACGTGCTCAATACGTACCTGTGGTTTGATTGCATCGTGCGTGCGCCTGCTATGGAAGCTTGGGGTCGGCGGGAGAAGAAGCGGAAGCGTTTGCAACTGAGCTTGGCATAGAGCGCATGCTGCTCATTGCGTGCGCTTTTTGTAGGCGTTCCAAGTTCGCAGCACATCACCATCCACTTCAACAAGTCCAGTGACAAGGATCCCAGCAAACGAGTCGGATTTACCCCATTTTCTGTGGAGCAGCACAGTGCTGGCTTTTGCTCTGGCCGCATGGTATGTGTCGATGCATTTTGTATCCATGTGTCCGTGTATGTCCGCGTGCGGGCGGGTGTATTTGTGGAGGTTTCTATGTATTTGTGGGCATCAAGGGCCAGAGGTGTTTGGTTGTCTAAGGCGAATGCGACGATGAAGGCCGCACCATCAATTACCAGAGTTAACCCCTTTTCCGGCTCAAAAAAGCCTTTAATTGATCTCTCTGCCGTGCACCACCCTTCGCTATTGCGCTCTCTTTCTCTGCCTGGTCTTTTTTTTCATCCTTTGCCCCGGCCTGTGCCCTTCCCCAGGCCTGCTTGCCTCTCTCTCTCTCTCTCTCTCTCTCTCTCTCTCTCTCTCTCTCTCTCTCTCCCCTCTCTCTTTGTGTGTGTGTGTGTGTGTGTGTGTGTGTGTGTGTCTGTATCTCTTTGATATCTGTTACTATCAGCCTTACCAGATTTGTGGGTCATTCCGCTGGTAGGGACCTCTTCTCTCAGCACCGCCCCCGTTCTCCGTCACCAGCACAGCGTTGTCCCGAAGAGTAAATACGACCCCCTTCCCCCGTCATCAGCACCGCAGACAGAAACGGAAATAGCAATGTTGTCACGGTGGCATCATCACCGGGGCAGCTAACTCCTCTTTCAATATATGTTGCCGTCTGCAGTCCAGTAGTCGATCAACCCATGTTTGACCCACGTGCATCAGCGCTTCGTGCTGCCACGTCTTTCAAACCAAGTGGGAAGACCGCGTTCGGGAGAGTTGCTCGAAAGTCGGGCCCCGTGCGCATTTTGGGCCTGGAAAATGGCAGACCGCCAATTTTGGTATTTGAAGTTGCTTATGCTGCAGAAACACGGCGATTTCTGGCTGCGGAATGTGCCCGGAAATTTCCTGTAGCCGGAAATATGCGTTTCTGCAGCCATCCGTAGTTCCAATGCAAGAAGGTGTTTGAATAGACAACGTGAGAGATATCCCAAATGCAGATTTTAGGGTCTCCGGCGCATTTTCCGGCCGGAAATTGCCAAGACCTCCAATTTCCGTCATTATTGCCTGGAGCCATACCCTCCCTAGTGCGGCGTGGTGGAATATTCCGTACCGTTTCGTGCATTTTTTTTGGTTCGTGTCCACTCCAGTTCGAATTCCAACATTTTTCTGTCACTGTGCGTGTCGTTATGTGCATTCGGTTTTGACGGCCGACCGTCCCACGGGCTCTTTGGCATCCCTGCAGTACGTGTTTGGGGGTGTCAATGATGGCAGCGAGGAGAACGAAGTATACGCTCTACACTCGCACGTGGCCAAAGATCACGCCAAAGGGGGGTTCCGTTGGCAACGTCTGGAGTGTCTGCGGCAGGTCCCGCTTGGTCGCCATGGGCACACACTCACGGCGCACAACGGGCAGCTATTCGTTGTCGGCGGCATTGGCTTGGGGGGACAGTTGCCACGTGTACCCAAAAATGCGTTGAGCCAAGGTGTGTACCCTCTTCCAGCTGTCGTTCGTGCTCTGCACGCTCTCACTGTCTGTCGTTGTTCCTCCTCTGTCGTGCTCTCCAGTCCTCACCACATCGCCGCTGTCCGCCCAGTAGCCCATTCTCCATCTTTCACCCCCCTCCCCCAGCGAATTTTTCCTTGCTATTCATACATTTGTCCCGAGTTTGGTCTCTGGCTCTTGTCTGCCTGACTCACATCACACACAATGCACTGTCCTTCACAGAAAGCACGCACATGGCCGGTCCAGTTTGTGGCTGCGCAGCAACAGATTGTTGTTTATCTACCAATCTAAAATCTATTCCAACACCAACTCATTTGGCACCAATGCAATGTATTCCTGGGTGGTTGCATGCAGGTTGCAGCGGGTTGTAGTGACAGTACTGAATCACATTTGTAGCAAATTTGCTGGGTTGTCCGGAGCTTGTCTTTCAACATCCACACACTACTTTTGAAAGGGCAATGCTGTATGGAGTGTGCATACAGTGCACAATTTCGATACTGCAGAAACTACCAAACCCTCATTTGGAGCCTTTTTGCACAACCTGCCTTGTTCTTTGGGCGTACCCCCCCCCCCCTGGGAGAGCAACTTTTGGACAGCCAAGGTGGTGGCCGCTAGGGGGGCTTCAGGGCTGGCTGTGCAGGCCCCGCGAGCACAAAGAGATGCCGCAGGGGACGCAGTGCCCAGTGGCCAAGCGCCATTGCCCAAAGGCGTCGGCAGTAGGGGGCCAAGACAGGGAGCACGTGGAGCCGCCGGATCGTGCGAGCGAGCGTAGCACGAAGCAGTGGCAGTCAGTGAGTGAGTGCAGGGGGCAGAGCAAGCACCCCCACCCCCCCGAAGGGGAGAACCCTCTCCCCAGGGGCAGAGAGTATGGCAGTGTTGGCTCCAACAACAGCACCCCCCCCGCCCCCCTAGGAGGGCGGGGCAAGGGACAACTAGCGGGAGCGGCAGGGCACATTGGATCCAGAGGCACTACGGCGGGTACAGGGGGCCCCACGCGGCCTTCAGGTCTGCGCTCATTTTTCACACCGAGGATGAATAGCTGGCAGCCATACCCCCTGGTGGCACAGCCTGCAGGAGAGAAGGGGGGATCACCCCCTCCCCCCTCGTCACGAAGGGGAGGGCAACATGTGTCATAAGGTTAGGGCACAAGAGGGCAGCAGGAGTAGATAGTTGACCCACTAACCGTGGGTCCTTCCCTCGCGCCGAGTACACTCTAGCTGGCAGCAAGCCTAGCTCGCCCCTATCTCTACGCCAATCCCCGTATGCACAACGCGTAGGACCGAAATAGTCTGCCTCGTTTCCGCAACTTTTGGACCCTCACAGCATGTACACTAAGGGGGAGGCATAGGGAGGCGGCACAGTGGCCTGGCCCTGTCCTTGCCTCTACGCTAATCCTTGTATGCGCAATATGCACAACACCAGTCGGCTAATTTGTTTCTGCAATTTTTGGATGCCGTGCAGCAAGCGCCACTAGGGCCTCCAGGGCCCTTGATGCCTGCAAAGCGGCCAACAGGTCCTGCAGCAGCTCCGTTTGCAGGGCCGTGCCAAACATGGCTTGGTCTGTTGGCCCCAATGTGAAGTGTGCCGTGCACCCTGTGAGGGGCCTCGTAGCGCAATGCGCCCGTGGTTCTGCCTTCTATCAAGTGCAGTGTCACCACGTCCGCTCGGAGGAGCACGTGCAGAAGTAGAACAAAACTCTAGTCCTGGGGTGCATGACTCTCAAGACGTGCGGGCACAATGCCGGCCCCGCAACCGCCACGGGCACAACACGGGGGCCCGCATTGTGGTCCTACTTACGACGCCACGGTCGCCGCCACAGCCGCCGTCTCGGTGGCAAGGGAGGTAGTGGCCGCCACGCCTGAAGGTGGGACGATCATTGGCGCCTCCCGTGCGGCTCTTGCCTCAGCAGTATTAGATGTCCGATGACAACATCGACACACGCAGGACTGCGGGACTGCACACCGTCCGCTAGCCATGGAGGTTATGACAGGCGGCGTGGATAGCGGCCGCCTGGGTGCCCACAAGCCGGATGCCGAGAGTGCTGCCGGCGCCAGCCTGCCAACAGCGTAGACAGCAGCGATTGAGGAGTGTGAGTATTGCGGCTGCTCCCCCTACCGTTGTGGGGAGCTATGCCACTACTGCGAAGGACTCCCCGAGGAATGCCAATGCTGGGGTCTCCTAGAGCCGCCGTGGTTTCTTTGCGCCAACTGTGGTGCTATGGGGCCCTTCTTGTGTGGCCTTGAAGACGACCCAATTTTTGCCGAGAGCAACTTGCTAGACGCCGGGGAGCACCTGGGCGTGGAGATCGATTTGGTGGAGGTCTAGGAGCTAATAGAGGAAGATGATGCCGGTACGACGATGGCGGCCGTGGTAACAATGGCTACAGTGGGCGCAGCCACAACTGCTGCTATGGGTGATTTCGCTTCAAGCTACCCTAGCCTCATCATCATTGAGCGAGGGGTTGCACGACCAGCGACCGCCGAATTGGCCGCCACTGTGTCCGCAAGGCAAGCGGGGGAGAACGCTGAAGCTGACCCCAACACGGCCTCTAGCCAGCGGCCTGCTGCTGCCACGAGCACCGTCACCGGCCTGGCAGATGACCCTTTGGTCTTTTGGGGGCCAATTGGCCTCGGTGCTGACGAGACCTGCACACTCCCCACAGCCAAAGTGTCACTGCATGTGGGAAGGGATGTGTCCCTCAGCGAGGTAGCCACTCAGTTGAGTGCGGAGACAACGGCGCACGCCTGCCCTGAAGTGCAGGCCGGCTCACTGCTTGCACGGCTGTCGGAGGCACAATCCGCGGCACATGCTGACATGGTGCAGTGTGAGTTACCAGAGCAGGCGCTTGAGGAGGCTGAGCGTCCCGCAGTGACGGCCTCGCAGCTTGCATTGCCGACAGGCGGCACCACAACCGTTAGTTTGTCCTTTGGGACATGGGGTGGGACACGGACACCCCGTGTTGGCAAAACCCCATCCCTCGTGATGGCAGAGCTAGACTTCTGGAGTTCAACTTGCCAAATTTTGTAGCCCCTGCATCCCCTGCCCCGGAGCGCCAAGCCAGTCCCCCAGCTTTGGCTGGGAAGGGGAAGGGGGCTTTGGTGCCCCATGGCGAATTTCTGATGTTCTATACCGAGCTATACCGAGGAAGGGGAGGGGTGCCCCCAGCACCTTCCCTGCCCCCCAAACCCTGAGGGTGGGGATGGGGGAGCGGTGGCGCCTTGTCACCACTGGTGCTGCAGGGGGTTTTGCCGGCTGGCCTCGCCGTGGGGCCCAATGGAGGAGCATGCCCTCCGCCGTAGGTGCCATAGGGTTTGCCGACCAACCCTCACCCCCCACTAGGGCAGGGACATGATGGGGGTATGGGCGTGCAGTTTTTCTCCATTGTGCCCCCCCCCCCCCCTTGGAGATGCGCGACCAGGCAGTCCAACAGAAGACGTCGGAGGAGGGGAGTGATCACAACTTCCCCATGCCCCGGTCACAACAAGGAGACAAGCCGTGGGGCCTTGGCCCTTTCTGGCCTTGGTGGGGCACAAGGGAGCGGCTGCCAACAACTTCCCCTTACCGCAGGCAGGGTTCCACTTCAACTGGGGGGAGGGGGGCCACAATCACCCCCTCCATATGCCAAAGTACTATTTTCAAGCGGCCAGCCCATGGCTGGCAGCGGCAGAGGAGCCCCAATCCCTGGTTGGGAAGAGGGGAGCACATGGGGGCACCATAGAGGGTGCAAAGGTCGCCAGGGCCACAGGGGGTGAGCAGGGTGTCAGAAGCGACCTCCCACAAGGTGCAAGAGCCAACGGGGCTGGAGAGGGATGGATGGAGGGTACCCGGACGGGTGTATGGGGAGGCGTCCAGCGAAGTGACCTCAGGTCCTTCCCTTGCGCAGCGTACATCAACGGGGAGGCATAAGGAGGTGGTACACCGGCACCGCTGGGTCCTGTCTCTGTGCTAACCTATGTACGCAAACCGGGGGACCTTAATCGGCTAGTTTGTTTCCGCGATTTTTGGGGGACGTGCAGGACTAAAATAGGCTGACCCGTTTCAACGATTTTTGGAACCATAGAATTTGGCAGTTCCCTTTTCTGATGGTGCATGAAGATTAAGTTTTTCCTGTGATTTGGGGCTAGGGAGGTACTTTAGGGACACTGATTGCTGTCCTACCACCTATTTTCACCTCTTCTTGTCTTTTGGAGGTGGAGATCCGATAATCACCTAACGGCTAGTACATTCATGATGCAATGGCGACTGCTTGTGTCTTCTTGAGGCGTGCTCGAACAATGACATTGTTAGAGCAACAGTAGGTGTTGTTTCCGTCAAATTTTGAAACTTTAGTTTTGGTCTTGCAAGGGCGTGCGAGGGGAGGGGGGGCTACTGGATGGAAGTGTTGTAGTACATGTGAGATTAATTGACCTGAATCCACTTTGGGAAGGCGGCACAACGGTGGGCGGGTATTATTGCACCATTGTTGGCAACTAGTCTGTTCATCATGCCAGTTCTACTTGCTTGCTTGTGAGTGAGAAGCTGGTCATCGTTGAGAATTGTTTATGAGCTTGAGGGAAAATGGGGCCGCTTCGGCATGCATTCTCCGTGTCTCATTCCTTTGCGAGATTTCTGTGTCCAAATGTGGTATGATGGTTTGCTTATGTTTTGCTTATGTTTGAGGTTATTTTTCATTCGATTGCTCGTGCCATTTGATTCCACCCGTTTCTCACGAAATGTTTTTTGGTTCAAAAAACTGCTCCCCGAGGTACGGTACAACATCTAGTCTAGCATTTGAAGGAGGTTGGCAAACCATTATCTGAAAACATGTTAGGACCCGTGACCAATGCGACCCTCATCATTTGCAAAGTGTGGCAGATTGGTCTCCCCTACACTGTGAGTGGCATTTTTGGCTCAGCTCCAGTGAGCCAGCAAAGCCCTACACACCACACCATTTTTGGGATTGTCCAGTAATTTCCCCCACCTTTTCTTGGCCGTCTCCGCAATTTCCAACGGCGAAATTTACCACCGCGAAATTGACTACACATGAAATTCCCCACCCTCCTCCCCGTATATCTCAGTGTTGCATTTTTTCTTTCATGCGCAAGGAGACACTTGCTGATGATCTACATGTTGTGATAATGCCGTGGTGGATGAGATTTGGTGGTCAGATAGGATACACCACATAACCGTAGTCCCCAAACACCGATTGTGCCCATTATGGTGTGGGCATACAAAGACTGCACCCATACTAAAGTACCTGACATTGGGTGAAAGAGTTTGATTCAAGCCCAATAAGAGTCTAATGATGTGCATGAATTTTACCGTACACGTGTGGAACACCTCTTTGCACGCCTATGGCAATAGAACGTCGCCCACAATGTATGGACAAGTTCTGCTGGAAATTTGCATGCAGAGACTAGCTGCAAGATGGTTGAATTGGCCTATGCCATGCTTAGACAAGTTGCATGCCAAGATTGTGACCAACCTCCATTGCAGTTTCCCATGCCTTCATTTCAGCTAGATTCCGTTGTATGCCACAAAGTTGTGGATTCACAGGCATAGAAGGTATCTACCCTGTGAAGCTTGGCCTCATGAACCAAAGTCCATGAGGGCAGAGCAAGATACCTATTGCAAACGAGCATGCCACTGACGGTGTGTGTGCTAACTGTGCAGTTGATATTTCTGTGTACAGCATTTGTCTTTTGAATGTGTGTGCCGGTGCATAGTTGTATTTTGGAGTTGTAAAGTACAATCTGGAACAATGAGATATTGTCACAACTTTTTTGGAAGTAGCGGTCAATGGTTATTTTGTTTTGGTGCTTCTGTCTTCTCCTAGGAGGTAATGTAAGATGGCAAGTGCATGCAGTGCACGCACAGTGCAACAGCGCACAGAATATGCCCAAGCACCACATCGCACGCACAGAATATGACCAAGAGTTACATAAACACACAGAGAATATGCCCATGAGCAGCATAAATATGCAAAGAATATGCCAAAGTGTGTGTTTATGTTACTCGTGCGCCAAGATTGTGGAAAGCAGTCACACAGAACCTCTCACAAAAGAGGGTCGAAATACCCAGCTTTGCAGCATTGCCAAGGTCTATGCCCCCGTCACAGTCTACAGAACGTGATTCGTTGTTGCTTGTGGGCCAGATCTCTGGGCACAGGAGCGCAGATATATACATCAGGCTGTGGGTTAGGATTCGGCTCCCAGTGTTGATTCACTCAGTCTCACAGCACGTAACGTGTCACGCAGCTTAGGGTCTGCCGTGTGTCATAAGTGTTTGTGATAGCGTGACCCTGCATGTAGTCCAGTTGGTCTGCTTTGTCCACATCGAATACCACATGCACCATTGCTCTGAGGTACCCTGCAGAAATGGCCTTGGCTACAAATGCCGAACATCTGTCCCAAGCTCGTAAAAAGGGGGCCGAAAACCAGGCGGCAGACTGCCTTTGTCGCTTTGGCCACTACGCACCATCACACACCACACATCAAACACAATTGCGCCACACATTGCACTTTGCGTATCACAAGGCACAAAAAGCGATGCACCCAACGTTGCGGATCACACCCTCACTCGTCTTACACGTCATAGCCCTCTAAATTTGATGTCGCAGATGCCGACGTCTCTCCCCAGCAGCTGCTCTCTCCCGTGCGCCGCAGCCGCAGCCGCAGTCCGAAACGCGATGGCCCGCTGGCTGAGCGGCGTGAGGCCTGGGGTGATGCAGACCGAGGTCTGTGAATTTGGAGGGTGTCTGACGCTGTGTGGGTGGATTGCGGGATAAGTGGGAGGTCCCAAAGGCCTGGGGTGTTGTGTGGATTGCCTGCCAAAACGGCAGCTGGTATTCGCACAAAGGTCGCCTATCGCCACGTACCGCACGACGCTTTGCCATTGCGCTCCGACCCATTACGTCGTGTCGAGCTGCGGGGTCCCCACGACGTCGTTTTGCCTCTTTTGCAGGTCCGCACTCCCGAAGCCCTCACAGGCATCAATGCCCGAACACGTCTGCGTCACCCGAGGTCTTCGCCTCGACTCTTGATCGTCAGTCCCCCCTCTCGCCTGAGCCGCAGCCTGATCCTTCGCAGCACTTCTCTTTGTACGGCGCGCTGTTCGTTGCGCATCGACCCGCCCATGCGGTTGTGTGTAAATTATTCTCGCCACCCATCTGCCGCTGTAAACGTCTGAGTTGCATTCATTCACCCTTTCATTGAATCACCATTTAGTCCTAGCCTGAGCAAGGTATTGGAGTATTGTATATCCCTTACCCTCGCCCGCCCGCACCTCATATGTATCCTCTCTATTGTCCGTCCACTCGCCCATTCTTTGGGCCGGGCGCCCGGACACCCGGTGCAGAGGTCTTTTACTACGCATTGGTACGCGTTTCTCCGCTTCAGTGCGTAATACATTATCACACACTGGGATACGTAGCAACTGTAGCGCGTAGTGGTTTGCCACGTACGCCTTGCAGTACGCCGTGGCGCGTAGCAAATGCGTACTAAGTGCTTAGTAGGGAGCATGGGAGAAAGTGTACGTTCACTCTTGCACGGTCTGTAGACTGCACCGAAATAGACACTGTGCACATGTTGCAGACGCGAATCGACAATATCAGGGAACGGGAGCGAATGCTTTCCGAAAAAACAACGTGTGGTAACTCCGTTTATTCCTGCACACTTTGCAGACACTGCGAACAATTTGTAGCCACTGGTGCACAGGGTGTGACACGCAGTAAGCGCGTAATCGGTGCGTAGATTTGCTACGCGCTACAGTGCGTAGTGCATCCTAGGTGTAGGAGTGCACAGTGCAACAGCCCTTGCAATTTTATGGTGGGCTTGGCATGTAGTCAATTTTCGCCGAAAATTCCTCGGCTTTTGCCCACATCTGAGTCACACCGCTGAAGGAGTCGGATTCGGATACCTTTCGAAGGTCGCTGGGCATGACTCTGTGGGGATCTGCCTGCTATTTTTCTGCAAGATGTATGAGACTATGACCTGGAATGCAGGCGCCTTCCTGGTGTTATTGAATCTTGCTGCCCAGCCCAACACCGACAGAACGCAAATGCAGATTTGACAAAATTCCATAGTTCTTTCATTCTTGGTCTTTGGAAAGCTTATTCTCCAGTTGACGCAGCTGACTTGTGCTGCAGAGTGTTGCAGAGAGGAACCTTGCATGCCACCACAAGTCACACCTATGCACCGCTCATTTGTCCTCCCGTTATTAGTGCGTAGACGAGGCATTAGCCTGGTTGCGCTGCGGGTCCAGAAGAGTTAATTAGCGTGCCCAGGCCGGCGTCTGGGCTAGTTTTCCGTGGAAGTATCTGGGCAGCAAAAGGTCCGAGTCCTGATATTTTTGCCGTTTTAAAGTGGTGCGAACATCTGCTCGGGACAGCAATCGCCCCAATCGGCACCACATGTCATCACAGATCCGACGGCATGTGGCTTGTTTCGTGGTGCAGGTGGTGAGCAGCTCGTCTGCTTGGCGGGATCACCTACTGCCACCTCTGTTCTCGTTTCTGTTCGCATCCGTACGGACACGTTGCTTTATTCTGCCTGCACGCTGTTATCAACGTCGATCCGCAGGATCACACGCATATCAGCGTTGAGGTGTCCATCAATTCCGAACTTTTGGAGTACGTCGTGGCCAACCGCCATATCACTCCCATAGTGTTGCCGACCGCCGGTAAGACAGAGGCCACCAATGGGTTCGTGTCCGGGTTTGTGTCTGAGGTGTACAGCCTGACCTGCAGCACAAAACAATGGCGGATGGTATTGACCAACGACAAAGTGTATGTCAGTAATCATTCAGTATGTTTCCTCACACCCCATATCCCATTCGGTTCGTGCAGGAGCAGCGGGTCAGGTTGGTTTTCTTGTAGTAGTGGTAGTGGTTGTGGTTGCCGTGTTCCATGTTCTGTTGATTACAATTCGCTGCCTTTGCAGCTGCAGCCCGGCTTGTCGACACGGGTATGAATGTGTTTGACGTCAGTGAAGCTGCAAACAGATTAATACGTGCCATGGCACTGCTTGTCAAGTCTGGATAATTGCAAGCAGCGGAAGGCCCTCTGAGTTGTGCGCATTCTCCAAAACGAGGGATCATGGTGCGCCCCAATTTGTACGGGTGGATTATATTCATGCTGCAGCTCCTGCCAGTTCGTACCTTGATGAAAGCTGCGTCAGTCTTTTTTCTCATCAACTGCGTGTTGCAGCTGGTGGTTTGCTATGTTGTAAGAGACATGGTCGCATGCGGACGTGTGTGGGCGCGCTTGCGCTCGCGCGTGTGGGAGCATTATTGCTGCGGGTGTGGATGTGGATGTGGGTTAGAATGTGAGGATTGCTATGAATGAGTTTGTAGAACTGGCTGTGGATTCAGTGCACAATGAAATCCTGCCTTTGCGGACACAGATACTTCCGTACGCACCCCCTTGGTCTCCCAAAACTGTTGAGGTGTTTCTTTTTTCACTCAGAACAGCCTGGGTTTCTCGCGGGCCGAGTTGCAGTGTGCCGACGGTAATTGGTGTTTGATCAACGGCAGCACGTGGCAAACCGATGAGGAGTGGCCGTTACCAGAAGGGCAGTTAGTGCTCAGGCGTATGAATTCGGTAGTAGTTTGTTGTTTTTAGCATCAACGACAGCCCTGCCCGCCTCCCACAATAGAAGAACCCTCGCTTGTCCAGTCTCCCTGCTCCCTCAGGCGGTGCTGCACAATTCCAGTGTCTACATCTTCGGGGGCATCGGGCTCAACTTGCGCATCTCCAGCGCCTTGCGCTGCCTTGATTGCAATACGTACAATTGGACGTACCCTACCTCGACTGGGCCGGCCCCGGAACCGCGCTACGGCCACACCGCCGTCATATATCACGGGTGCTGTTGCATCTTCCGCTTGAATAAAAACCCGCCTCATGCCGTCCTTCATGAGTCATTCGGTGATCTATCGTAGAGTTGCTGTTTGCTGGGTCGTACCCAAGTGCTCAGCACGGGCTTTGTTACGATTGCTGTTGTTCGTTTTCGGTATTGGTTGTCTGTGTGCGGGTGCACGCATGCTCCCTTGCATGCGTCCGGGTTACCGTCTGCGCAGCGTGTGTGATTGAGAGGTCGCATCCAACAAAGATTAAGCAGCTTTTTTGGGTTCCACGCATCCGTGCAGAAACCATCGTTTTGTTGTCACCCAACATTCGAGCAGGCCTCCTGCTAGTGCTGGGCCCCTCAGCGGTGAGGTTGAGCGACAGCGGGTTGAGGAACAAGCGCTGGAAGGGGTTTGGTATAGAATGGCATGGCTTTGCTAAGGAACAGCAGCCGCAACACATTTCCTGTGTTGCTTGTTGCTTGTTCCTTGTTCCTTGTTCCTTGTCATTTGCTGCTTGTTGCTTGTTCGTTGTTCCTTATCTTTCGTTGCTGTTTGCTTGTTCCACGCTGTGTGTATCAGTGTACTCTCGCATTGTGCATATGTCCCGAGCCCGATTTCTCTTTCCCTTGCTGCAAGCAACACAGAACAAGCCAGATTTGCCCTGATGTGTTTTTATGAGTGTGCTGAATGGCTCAACTGCTCCCCGCTTTCCGCCACCAATAGCCCAAGGGTGGCGATTTTCGACTGCCGACGGGTGGCAAGTGATTACAGCAGTCGGCGATTGACGGACGGCGCTTCGTAGTTTGGCCAACAGCCGAGGCACGGAAGACGGGGGCTGACTGAAAACAGTTGCTGGTCGACACGTTGTTCAAGTTCAAATGTAACCGAGTGCCGTTCGTTTCTTTCCTTCTTTTTGCAAAATAATAACTCTACCAGCCTCCGTCTGGCTGCCTCTCTGACCCCGTTCTCGCAGGGAAATGGTGGTATTTGGCGGGCACACAGCCACAGGGCCGTGTGATGATACCCACGCTTTGGCCCTGGGCCCCGGCACATGGCAGCCGCTGCTGTGCTCGGGGGACACTCCCGACGCGCGGTGGGGGCACAGCGCGACGGTGTACGGCGACCATATGATTGTGGTGGGCGGACGTGTGTCGGAGACCGAGGCGAGTGGCAAGGTCTATCAGTTAAATCTTCGCACTCAGAGCTGGAGGTTGTGTGTGCAGTAAGAGGGTTGGTTGGGAAGTACTCTGTGCCGGCACTTAGGAAAGTGGTTTGGGGTGGTTGTCAGCCGGTCAGGGAGGTATGGTGGTCCTGGTCGTTCCAGAGCCTTGGCGCAGACGATGTTGCCTCTGCTCACCCCTGTCTTGCCGGCAAAGCGGAGGTGCACCAGCAGAATTCGAACTCAGTGTCTGTTGGGTGTCAACCAGCTGCTCCCAAATTTGTGGTTGGGGCAGAGTGTCAATTCGTGCCCTCCATCGAGCTTTGCACTGCGAGTGGGCCCGCAGGGCGCAACAGCATATTCCAGGCAAAGTTGGGCAAGGGGGTTTCAGTTGACAGGGCGGGCTATCAGTCACTGTGCCCTCCGGCGCGGCGCCTACGCGAGGCGGGTGTCTGAAAAACAGACCCCAACGGGTTTAGTTCTCCACACCGTAGCAAACCAGATGGGGCGTAACCGATGGCGTTTGAATAATGACGGGGTGGCACGAAGGGCGATTCTCCCCACAGTGGCGAAGTCTTCGTTCTTTCTGCACAACCAAATCCACTCCCGCCCATTGGGATACGCCAGCAGGCAGAAATTGTAAAAGACCAAGCTGTCCCCTATGCGGGACACTGTTTGAAATCGATGTCGGCTGCTCAAATTGCTGCGGAGTTGAATCACAGCACAATCCAAAAAAAGTGTGTGCATCCTCAGAGAACGCCCTCAGGTACTGCAATGCGCTGGGAAGTTGCAGCATTAGCCTCCAGCTAAAGGAGAAGGGCACAGGCCAACGATTTAAACGCAGTCACTATCTGAAAAGAAAGGGGCCCGCTCTCCCCACCCACCCAACAGGCACTACATTAATGTTCCCATGAACCATCCATTCACACCCCAATTTATCTGCCTCCGCATGCACATGCATATGCTTTCACCTCAAAAACGCATGCATTTTTTCGTGCAGTGCATGACTGTACCTCTTTATCATGTCGTTTTGGATGCAGAGATTCGGCTTGGCCCGGGGGGTGTCAATACAATGCCCCGATGGTGACTTGTGTGTCTGAGTGCAGATGTTTTAGATCTTCCACGGTGCCACTAGACTGTGATGCCGTCACGATGGATGCCTGGGGTCACATTCATGGGCCCGGCCCTTGCGGCCTATTAATAGGGGCCCGTGCAGCAACAGGTGCCCAAGCATTGAGGGGGCGCCAATGGCTACCATGGCAGCATGGACCTGTGCATCACCATCTAACAATGGAACCAAATCAGTCCAACCTTGCAAGAGGGACTAAGTCTCCTTGCGGTTAGGCTTTGCCTTTCCCTTCTCAACCAGAATTCAACTTTGAATGGAGGACATGCAGAGAAATGAGGAAAAACGTCGAGAAAAGGGGGGTGAAAATGAGTGAAAATAGGCGAAAATGGGTGAAAACCCAAATATGCCATATCCCTGACGCAGCAGAAGCATCAAAAACCTGTTGTCAAACAACAATGATGCCCTTAGTATCACGAAGTATGGGTTTCTAGTACGGCTGAACGGCCAAATAGTTGCACTGCGCGCGCACTGTGCTAAGGGTGCCCCCACATCTCCGTTGTGACACCCTGCCAGCGATCCCCGCGTTGGGGCAGGGGGGGGGGGGGGGCTCGTGTCCTCAGACCTCTTTTGCTACTTGTTATGGAGTCCACCATTGGGGGCAAGGTGTCCTACACTAGGTCAACTGGGCTTCAAGTTCCCACAAAGGTGGTTGGTCATTCTGACAAAGGATTTGTGGAGTTGGAGTATCATCAAGATGGTGTGCAGGTCGTAAATCATCGATGCCCCATGGACTGGACTCCATCTCCTTTCGTATCCCCAGTCTTGATTCACCCCCGCAATCTCAGGAAGTCCCTCCCACCGTCCCAGGTGATGAGGGTGATGGCAGCTCTCTTTGAGGGGGGGTGGTGCGTGTGCAGTACGCATGCAGTGCAAGGACTCCCCCTATGGGGGAGGAATTTGAAGGAATTGGTCAGTTTTTTCTACTTTTGGGGACCGCTGTGGACACTCTTTCTGCTACTGATCCCTGGAGTTGCATGTTTGATCATCTGTGTTAAGCGCCCCCCCCCCCCTCGCATCCGCATGCTCGCTCGCCCACACGCGCGTAGGCGCACAGGTAAGTGAACACAATTTGTTGTTTCACGCAGGCAAGTCACAATATCTGGGGGCTCGAGCGCGTGGCAGCCCCGATTCTACCACAGTGCCTGCCTCTGCGAGACTGCCGAGACCGCCCACATCGTGGTCTTTGGGGGCCGGGCCCTGCCGAAGAAGCAACGCAAGCCCAACACCAAGTATGCAGAATCACGTCAAGGGGGTAGCAGCATTGTCGATGGTATTGAAGGGCTGTTGAAGGGCGTGGGGTCCGGGAACAGGGATGGCGGTTGGGGGGCAGCGGGAGGTTTGTGGAACGGCCAGGCATGTCCAGCAAGACTGCTCTGCTCCTCCCCCGACTGCCCCTCACTGTCTGTCGGGAGTTACAGACCAGATGGGTTAAGTGTGATGTCCTCTCCCAAAGTCCCAATGATGGTGGGGGCGATGGGAGCAAGATAAAGGTTGAGACTCTGAAGAATTTGGAAACGTGCCGGAACTTGCGTGTTTATCGCTCTGCGCAATCGACCAGTTTTACCGGATCCCCATTTTCTGCAACCACGGCGTTTGCCAGGTCCGTCAGCAGAAGGCCTTGTCACCCGAAGCAAATCTTGAACTGCATCTTAGGGCAAAACCCATTTGGCACCGCGCACATGCAGCGGGTCCGCCATTTAGTGTTGGTATTTAGACGCGGCGGTTGTCTCTCAAAGCCCAGAAGCGGTGAATTGTTTTCGCAGTTTTTGATAATGGGAACGGGCTGCGTGTGTCGGTTAGTAGGCGGTACCTGGCCGTAAACCCCCGCCCCAAACAAGAACACTCGTCACCATAAGAACATGCACGCCAGGTCTCTTCACCTGCAGGCACTTTGAGCTAAATGGACATGACCGGTGGCGGGGCCTTTCTCTGAAAACCTCAACAATGATGTTTCTGTTGTCCGACTCAACGGCAGTGCGAATCTCCGGGAGAGACACCCCGAGATCACGCGCATTTTCCTGTTTGGGGCGGGGGTTTATTCCCTTCAATGGGCCGTGAAGGTCACCTCTGCTCCATGGACTGCTCAGTGGCAGGGGCTGGCTGGTGTTTGCGCTGATCGGAGCCTGCGCACGCCATCTGGATGCCCAGGCCGTGGCCGGTGGGAACTTCGTTCAGTCTTACCACGCCCCCCCCCCCCCCCGCCCTCTCTGCCCACACCCGTCGACCCGCCGTTGTGTGTGTTTTTCTGGGGACAGAGAGATCGGGTTCCTGGTGAAGCGAAGGCTCAGGACGCAGGTCAGGCGCACCGCTGTTGCCTGTCTCCCAGGGACATGCCTCTGTGGCAGCGGATGGAAGCGGGGCTCACGGCGCCCCCGGAGCCCCTGCCAGCGAAGAGCAAACCCGCAGCCCGCAAGGCCAAGAGCGGCCCGGGGTACGTGACGAACGACTGTTTCTTGCTGCAGTTTGGGAAGAAGCCCCAAGACCATGCGGAGGTCACCTCTGCCAGAGGTATTGTGGGCTTTCAGGCGGGCTGTAGGCCGTGCGATGCAATACGAGTGGGGGAAAGGGGCGGTGGCCTGTGCGGTATGTGCAATGCGGGGCTGGACGGCTGCGGAAAGCCGGCGACGGGCATCCGCAAAGGTGCGCACGCGGGCGCCAGCCCCGCGAGCGTACACGAGTCTTCAGGTGCAGCTGTCCCAACGTCACCGGCGCTCAGCGTCAGAGGCACCGCACCCGCCTGTGCAGGAACGGTCTGTAAGACGGAGACTACAGCATGCACACTTGCGGTAGTTGTTTGCAGGAATGGCGGCAGCCCCTGCTCCGCAGCAGCGGCGCAGGTGGCCAACCGCACTGTACTACGCCAACTCCCCCCGGCCCCCACCCGAACGTGTTTTGGTTGACACAACCAAAACACGTTCGGGCCCACAGAGGGTCAGAATGAGCAGTGGCGAGAGGCCAATAGGCGCCGCCAAAGGCAAACAATCAGATACCGAGGCCTTGTGCCAACCCCCCCCCCCCCCCCGCCCAACCTCCCCGTATGCACCAGCTGGTGTCTGTGAATGAGCATTGCCGGGGGGCTCTGTCTCTAGATAGAGAAGTATGGCAACGGTTCATGGGTCGACCATACACCGACCCCCTCCCCTCCTCCCCGTGTGGGCCCAAAATGTTGGTGCGGTCCATCTTGTACCCACTGAACGTCCAGAAAGCCGGCGCTGGTGTGGGGAATGGAAAGTACCTTCCAGGGAGCAGTCTTTGCCTCACTGCTTTGGGGACCTCGATATGGCAGGGGATATGCAGGCTTACTTGGCCTCCCCAAGAAGCAGTGGTCCCAATCTGGTGCAATCCATGCTTCGGCTGGCCGCCTTTTGGCGCCTCATGAGGTCTCAATCCCTGGAAAAAAAAGGACGGGGAAAAGAGAAAGGAAACAAACCAGAAAAACGAGGGGGAAAGTCGAAAGAAGTCAAAGGCTGTGTATCACAGGAGTGTGTCCTGCAGCACCCCGTAGTTCGAGGCGGGCTGGTTGCAGCCCCCAGTACCCACTACACTGGCTTTCGTCAATGGCAAGTACCCCACCTCCCCCACCCCCACGGCACCAAACAAATTGAGGGGGGTGTGAGTTTCGATTTCTTGCCCTCTTCTTCTGCCCATATTTCGTTATAGACCACCACCATGCATGTGGGTAGTAGAAAATCCATCATTGGGGGAGGCCTTTCCGGAGCCAAAGGCGGGGCTTAAAAGCAGACGCAGCCCCCCGCCCCTTCGATTGCATTGATGACGTTCCTAAAAAAAAAGAAAGAAAGAACATGCTGGCCAATCTCTGGGTCTCGCTTCACCGGCCAAGTAATGGTGGCATGTTGCATTTCCTGTTTTCTGAGTCTTCAAAAAATACATCCCACTAGTGCGAGGTGAACTCAGCATCCCTTGGAGCTCCCACTTGTGGTAGATGATTCCCAATCACAGTCCTTGGGGGTACGGGTCCATGGAGGTGAATTTGGACTTGTTGCCCACTTATGTGGCCCATCTGCATACCCCAAACTGCTGCGACTTCAACGGTGAACGCAAGTGCATCTGTGGCGGCAGCGACTAAGGTGACCGAGTCAGGCAGCAGTATGCGGATAGTTCAGTGGTGAGAACGGAGGAGGCTATCCGACCAGCAACACGATCACACAAGCCTACCCGTCGTCCCGTCCATCACCCAGTGCATCACCCAGCCTGTCACCCAGCCCATCATTCAACCCATCACCCAGAGCATTGGCTAGGCCAAACACCAGCCCATCAGCAAACCCGTCAGCCAGCCCATCATCCAACGCATTACCCAGCCAATCAGCTAGCTCACCGGCGAGCCCATCCGCCCACGACCTTGGTACAGAAGCTGTAAGTGCCTTCTGTGCTGCCCTCTAATGTGGAGTGACAGTGGCGGGGCTGGCGCTGATCCTTCGGGCCTGCAAAGACAGATTGGCGCCTGGTCAAATTCACGCGTGGCCCACCGGCACAGCCACATGAGCGCAAGTCATGCACAAGCTCGCTCAGTCCACTTGCCTTCCAGTATTGTGTGCGTTTGCGTGTGGGTATGTGCGGACCGGGCATGGGAGCATCGAATTGGAAGTCCAGAGCAGACAGTCTGGTTCTTCATTTGTGCCGCGCGCTTCCACAGAGTGACATTCCCCCCTCTCCCCTCACCCAGGGGTAGATGCGGCAGTCCGGCGGAGCTGGAACTCGACCTCGTGTCTCTGCAGCCAAATGAGAGGTAGGGGGGTGGCGCGGCAATTTGGCGTACTTTCAGGGTCACAGGGGGTACAAAAAGGGATTGCGGGGGCACAGGGGAGCGGATGTGGCCACCGGCGCACCGGTCTTTGTGTCGGGGATTACTCATGACGAGGACGCTTGAAACCAGGGCCCCGTCTGTTGACATGTTGACGTGCTGTATGTACTGGATGCCGGACCACTTCATGCCAAAGTTACCTTTCCTCCATGTGTGTGACCACTCAAGGGAGGGACCTTCAAGGCCCGATGTCCGCATCCGCCACTTCTTTATAGACAGCAACGAGCCCCTATCACCCGCAACGCAGCAGTTCGTGGACCGTCTGTACGAGCACTACAAAGTGGTATGTATTGAGGCCCTGTGTCATTGCTTTGCTCTGATTCATGCCTCAACGTTAATAGACTGTTTCAAGGAGATGCATGCCCCTCACAAAAATCCCAAGACATGCTTCATGTACACGGTGCCCAGTTATGTGCAGAGTGCGCACTGTGCCGTGTGCAGAGCCTGCAGTACGCAGAGGGCAAGTGCGCAATGTGCCGAAATTGCAAATCAGTGTGCACAGTGCACATCGCGTAATACGCAGCTTGCAATGTGCAGAACGCAGAGAGTGCATTTTGCAGAGTGCAGAATGTGCAGCGTGGTGCAGAATGCACAGTGTGCACTTTGGAGTGCGCGGCGCACTGTGCAGTGTGAAGATGTGCATTATGTGTCGTTAGGGTGCGCATTGTGTAGACTGGCAATTATTAACAGAAAGGAGGAGGGTGAAGGGGCGGTGTGGAACTCAAAAACTTTGTCGTAAAGTGTGTCGAAGTGGTCGTGGTGGCAAGGTGCATTTTCCTACGAAAATTGCCAGACCCACGAAATTTGCCCAATTATTGGTCCAAAGGTTTAACGGGAGGGGGAAGGGCGTCTGAGGGGAGGCGAGTGCACATTTTTCATAAGTGAGCAAGGGTCTTGAACTGGCGTCACCCTCAGTCCCCGCAGATATTGGCGGCAGATAGGCATGTGGATGCCACAAACGATACGTCCAGTCAGAGCGCAAACCCGGCAAACCTTGATTTGTTGGGGACCGGTCATGGCCGGGGCTGGGGCACCCACAGGAACAGCAGAAAGAGATCCAGAGGCATACACAGCAACCCAGAATAGAAACCGGATGATGTTGCAATGCATAGAAAGGGATTGTGAAGGCAGGGCCCCGACTGCGGCACAGTGACGTCCAAGTAAATGTCAGAGCTCATCGCCTTTGGACGTAGTATTGGGGGTTAAAAATGACCTGCACTCATGCAAACTGCTTTCATGGCAATTTCTGGGAATGTCTCAATCCCCCGCAAGGGGTAACGCATTTTGGACTAGGTTTGGGTCGGTTTGAGCCCCTCCCTTCGGCTCTGTTTCGTTGGATCCCTCCCTTCAGGCTTTGTGCAGCCCTTCTGTTGGGGTCTCTTGGGATCTGCTGCAAGGATAAATCCATCATCTTCCCTAAGCTGGAGGATTGAGACTGTTGCCAAGAGAGTATTTCCGCCACACTGTTGCATGCTTGATTTCGGTCCGAATATGAATGGTGCACATTCGGATCCGGAGACCATTTTAATGTCGTTGCCTAAGCATAGCCCATGCGCTGACCTTGGCGACCACTATATTGCCACAGCGACAGAACGTTCTTTTCTTGTGGGCAGAAAGTTGACCGAACGGTGGTGAATGTGGCCAGTGCTTCGGAAATGGCGTTTTTGGAGGAAAATGGGGCGAAACGTCTGCACAAAGTGGCGATGCATTCTTTGAAGCAGGGAAACCCTGTCCCAGCCAGTCTGGCAGCATTGTCTTTTCCTGAAGAGCCCCCCATGAGGTAGAGCACCCGTTTCGATGCAGAAGGGCCATTGGGAATGGATGCGGGTACTTGATCCGTTGCTGTTGCCCCGCATGGTTTGTGCAGAAGCCCAAGATGCTGCAGGACATGATCCGGCGCATGGCCCCTGTTCCGTTCTTCAAGCCCCGGCATTTGTCTGAGCAGGAGATGAACGAGAACGCCATGCGGTATGGCCGGTCCACTGCATGTTCCCCCAGAAGTGTGTCACAGGTAGTGGGTCGTTGGGGGGGACCAAGCCGGAATTCGAGACCCTCAAGGGGAAGGCAGCGCAACCAGGGCAGCTTAAGCAGAACGAGGCAAGGCGAGATCCCTGCACGGTATTGAATGCCCAGTACACAAAGGAGACGGGAAGCGAGCGGAGAAGACGCGTCGGGGCAAACTTTGATAGTACGGCCAAATCAGCACTTTTATGTCTATGTTGGTGCGTGGACCTGCCTGCCTGTATGCATGTATGCATATCTGTATCTAAACCTTTGTTGGCGCATGCATGTATGCGCAAGCAATGTAGACCTCACACCGTTACCCATCTCTGCCTAGAAATTTGACCGAGCTTCATGAGAAACGCAGGTGGTGTTCCTCGTCAAGATTGATGCCAAGTAGGGCAGATGCAAAATACGCCATTCGAAGGCACAAACCGACTGCTTAAGGGTATATCCCAAGGCAAGTGACGAAACTGCTATGAGCCCCCCCAAAAAATATAGCTTGATCTTGGACTTGGAGCCCTGAAAACTGTATGTTCCATTCTGCGGAAATGCTCCTGAGTGATCAGGAACTGTGTGCAATTGTCAGAATGGTATTTTGCAGCAGCCGAAAAGACAGTCAAGCTGCGTTTCCGATTCCATTTTCTATTTTGTCACCTGGTTTGGCAGTGGTTTAATTTTACCTTCGTAATGGCGGCACGAATTGTTGTCCCGACGGTCGGGCTGTGCCCCGGCAATTCATATCCAATGGATATCCCCTGCAAGGAAAGATCGGCCATCTTCCCTCAAGGCATGCATTGTACCTGCAGCATACTACCACTGCTGATGGGCATCGCTGTCCCGTTTAATAAACTGCAAGCCCCGTCCAGGCAACAAAATCTCATCTTTCAGCCTCGGATTGCAGTTTGTGATATTCGCACACAGCTTCAAAGTTCTTGCTGCTATCGCTCTGCAAGCGTTCCCCCATAAGTACTTTCCTGGAGGAAAGTCGCCCCTGTCACAACGTAACCTAACAAAAGGAAGCGAGAAACGAGAGCTTTAGACAAATGGTATATTCAAAAAAGACTGAATGTCACAATTGAAGGCACCCTCTTTGGTGGGGGGTGATATCTTTGTCCGGGGTGGCAAAGGGTGGGGGCTGGGGATGGCTCCCTCCGCCATTGGATTCCAACACCATCGCAGGACCCAGGCTTCCTGCAACCGTAAAGGAGACGTGAAATGTGACCCCCGACCTATGCCTATGTATTGGGACATCCCTTTGTGTGACCCAAAAGGGCTTGCTTGCCATTTAAATGCTGTTCACTACTGTGAACGCCATCCCTGCAACCCTCACAGTGATAAATGATGATGGATAGAAATTCTTTGAGGTGTGGCAAACACCATTCACAGCCGTTGGCCCCACTTATTCTCGGGATTTCTGCACTTGCTTGGCATATTTCGAGTGTGAATTTGTACCACACGTTCTCCTGCTTGCTTGGTGGATAGTTTACTTGTCACGCTTGAGCCGAAACGTGGACTGAACCAGAAACATATACCATAACTCCATAAACATATCTCTCTGGGACGTGCGGTTTCATGCCAACACGGAGCGTTTTCAGGGGTTGGTGCCTTTGTGGTCTCATTTGTGCCCGCTGAGTGTCCGGTTGGGGGGGGTATGTGGGGCATATTCGGAAAGCCCTTGAAAAGGGCTATTCGGAACACCCCAGGTTTGCATGCTGTGCTAACGACATGTTTGAGATTTTTCTCCGCTTTGGACAGTGCCTGTGTTGCCTGCTGCCTATTTTTGCTAACAGGCAGCCACCATGTCTTCATACAAATTCACACAACGTGCTGTTGCTTCCCCTGATGCGCCACTGAAACCTTTGGTGCGAAAAAGAGCGCGATCTGGGGGTGAAACTTGGGTGCAGGTGACGCGGCGGCCTGACTTGCGCGCCAAAAAGCCTCGTACCGGTGGGTCACAGCAGCCTGCATGCGCCCACACAGAGCACGACATTTTATCCACTACTGAGGCCGCGGCTTTTGCAGCCCAGTTTTGGGATAAAAAGATTCACCCCACCAAGGCTTCGCAACACGAATTTCTGGCAACTGAAGAAATATGTTCCCAGTCACAAGCACGGGGATGTGTGCCCCAATGGAGTCCCGGCCCTTGCAGAAAGGGGCAACGATGACAACGAATCGGATTCGGAATAATGAGTGATCCCTGGACCATTGCCTGTGCCCTGTGTGTCCTCCCTTGTACAGCTCGGTGCGCAAAACTGTGACCACCTACCCCCCCCAACCCATACATTTCTGAAACGGCGTTTTCCCACAGATTTCGAAAAGCATACACATACCCCCCCCAAGGTGACGACATTTTGGTGCATTACGCCAAAAGTTGAGAAAAGTCTGAAAAAATGTGAAAACGCTCCGTGTTGGCATGAACCGGATGTCCCAGAGAGATATACCTATGCGCTCAGACGTGCTTCGCGCTCAGGTTGTACACGGATGCCAAAAAGCGCCACGACGAGACCATTCAAGAAGCGAAAGAGAAGGCCGTGCGGTTTATCGAAGAGGCCTCCTGGAGTGAGGGTCTACACATGCAGAAGCTCCGCCAGGGGAACGAGCTGATAGAGGCATGGGAGCAGCGCAAGATTATTAAATTCAAGCAGGTTTGCCCCTGAATCCCGCTTGCAACAGAGGCACAGTGGATTTATCGGTAGCATGTGTTGGTACAGTAGTTCAGGCTGTGTCCTCAATTATAGTATGAGAATCCTGGAAACCGAATCATTCCAACTGTGTTGAAAGTATCGGGGGAGACTCCAAGCTGTTTCTGTCAATGGTTAGTGTCAGGGTTAGGGATAGGAGTAGGATTTTTGTCAAATAAATTCTGTCCCAACATTTGAAAGCACTTGCTTCAGACATTCTCAATACCTTTGAAACCATTTGACATTTCTTCTTCTGGGGTTCTGTGCGAGTGGATATTCAAGGCGGGGGGCGCTCATAAGGCAAAGGTGACCCAAAAAGCCCCCAAGTTTGCGTCAAACGCTACCAAAACAGCTCACTGAATCCTCAATACTGCATTCACCACCACCCTTCTGAAGGATAATATACGAAACAATCCCATTTCAAACGTTTGGGACGGCTACAGGGGGTTTGGAACGGCTCTGTCTCACAAAAATGGGAGAGAAGTGCCGTCGGGTAATAGTAATGCCGTCGGGATCCTGTCAGCAGTGACGTTATACCATATTTTGAGCTCTGAGCCGTGATACCCCGCAAAAAACAAAAGTACCTTACTATTTTTTAAGTCTGTTTTTTAGTCCCCCACCTTCAAGGGGCTGGGCATCATCATCATGATCATCATCCTCATCATCATCCTCATCATCATCATCATCATCATCCATCATCATCCATCATCCATCATCATCATCAACGCCAGTTTTGGTGAGCAAAAACAGCTATTTTTAGCCAATTTGGCCGTTTGACCCACTGCTATACCCCCCGTGACCATTTATACCAGGGCAGGGATGGTCGGACCTTACAAAAGCACTCCTACCGTAAGCCCGGGTAATGGCGTGGATTACTGCTGGTCCCCTGCGGTGTGCTCCCGTGTGTTCAACCAAATTCCAGCCTGCGAAAGAAGGAGGGACAGTGTGGGGACGCGGGTTGTCTTCTGAGGTCTTGCCCCCCTGCCTGCACTATGTAGGCCAAGTCAAAAAGAATCCCCGACGAGCGGTTGGAGGCTCTGAATCACCGCATGTACGAGGGACCGAAAGAGTCGCAGGACAAGTTGAGGGAGGCCCTGGAGCATCGCAAAATGAAGCCTGGCACTCTAACGGCAGACGAACGCCGGCAATATCGTCAGATGGTATGGCCCCGAACGCATGGTGGCTGCACGCACTCATCATGCGCCCGCCACGTGCTGTGATGGTGCTGTGCATCTGCTGTATGCCTGCTATTCGCTGGCTATACACGTGCCAGACATGAATAACAGCCTCTCGTAGGTGCTCTTTGCGCCTCTTTCTTGTTTGCAACAAAAAATGCCTGAGATTTCGGGTAGCAGGATTGAAAGCTTTTGACCGCCGGGTGCGCGCGGTGCACGTCGGAGACGTTGGAGACGTGTATGCTGTTCGAGGTGTGCACTGTGCTTTGAATAGGCATCTCGTGACAGATTGGCAGGCGCTGTCTTCGGCGTGTGGCGGAACGAATCTGTTTGGTTTGCTCACTGGAATGGCTTCTGCCTTGCTGCCCGTTCCCGTAAGGACTTTCCAAATGCAAGCTTTTGAGGCAATTTCCCAGCGGGTAGTGCGTATTGGAGGGGGCAAGGCTGTGGTGGTGACAGGGCGCAGGCAGTGCACAACCGAGGGACAAGGCTGTGGTGGTGACTGGAGGAGGTATGCGTAACCAAGGGGCAAGGCTGTGCTGATACCGGGGGAGGGTCAATACTTGCTTGAGGGAGAGGACTGTGCTACTGACAGAGACAGGCAGTGCATATGTGAGGGCAGCGCTGCCGTGCTTATCTGAGAGGTATTGGTGTGGCACGACGAGGGGAGGCCGTGCATGGCTGTGCTGGTGATGGAGGAACATAAAGCTGATCCAAGGGAGCAGACTGTGCTGGCGAGGGTTTGTGGCAGGGCTTACCGGAGAGGACAATCCTGCGATAATGACAGAAAGATTGGGTACTTGTCAGAGTGATAAAGCTGTGCTGGTGACGGGGAGGTGCATATCCGAGCGACGAGGCTGTACTGGTGAGGTGGAGGCAGCACTTCCCTCAGAGGACAGGGCAGTGATCCGAGGGACGGCAAGCAGCAAGGATGTGCAAGCGACAGGGGGAGACGGTGCTTGGACGATGGACAAGACTGTGCATGGTGAGGGGCGGGGGGGGAGTGCTTACCCGAGGGACGCGGTTGTGCTGATGACCGGGGAAGGCAGTGCTGATCGGAGGGATAAGGCTCACAGAATGATGTCTGCGCACTGACTGTTACCGAGGGCGTGCGCGCCTCGCCGCATCCCGATAACCGCGTGAGGGAGGGGCGGGTCCGCTGCACTTCCGGAAAAGGCAATGGGGCAAACCCCTTATGTGCTGTGTCACGAGATCGCTCGTCGGTACTGGACCAAAACGGGACCCTACAATGTGGGACCCTACATCTTTGCAATCACAACCTGCATGGGCATAAATATCATTGTGCCATATGCGAATGTGACCAACACTCATCAGATTCAATGCAATACAGGGCGTTTCTCAGTAGCACTGCGATGCAACATGACACTGAACAAGAAACAAAGGCGAAGCCAGATGCCAAATCGACCTCCTCCTGAAACGGTGAAGGTGGAAACGCCTTGTCCACAGTCTTATTCCTCGGGCAAGCCCCCCGTCACCATCATCCGTCAGCACAGCTTTGCGCCTCGGGAAAGCACTACCTCACCTTGTCACCACCGACCACCAGAGCCGTTGTCCCTAGGATGAGCCTCCCTCTGTCGCCACCACAGCCCTGTCTCCTTGGGTAAGCACTGCTACGCCCCCTCAGTCGCCTTTGCCACCACGACGCCCAAACACCCCCCCCCCCCCCCCGGCGAATACGCACTGCGTCCCCTCCGTCCCCAGCACAGCCTTCTCCCTCGGGTAAGCACGGCCTCCTGTCGTCACTACTCTGTCCCTCAGATAGACTCGCCCTGCCCCTGTCACGAGCACAGCCAAGTGCTGGTTGCCCCCCGCCATCAACATAGCCAACAACCACCAGTCTTTTTGGCAGTGGCTGCGTTCTGGCGGTGATGCATCACCCTCGCCTCGTCATATTTGTGCAGGTGGAGGCCCGCAAGGCAGAGCAGCGCAAGTGCAACCGCAGGGCACTGGAGGTGCCTGCCACCCCTTTCAGTACACTTGTGGCCCCTGTGCGGCACCCTGAGATCCCCGCCCCAGACACCAGAGCCACAGCCCGCAGCCGCTCAGCTACGAAGCGTCCAAAGAGCACAAAACGTACCGCCCGGAGCTCTTCTGTGGTATGGTGCCTGTTGTTGTGTCAAGTCAAATCAAGTCAAGCGAGCTGGCTCCGTTTGACAACTCAGGCACTGACAGGGGGTGGGGTCACAGGTAAACCCTTCCCCTCCGGAGCCTGGGAGCGGGCATGGGTTCGATTCCATAGAGGCTGGTTGGTACTGGTGTAGTACAACCGGTGAATGTTTTTGTCTTTTGTTTGACCTGCTTTTGTTAGCCAAGTGCCATTTTGGCACTATTTGGGTATATGGCGGGGAACAACCCAGCTTGACTCATAGTTTCAAATATACGTTTTCTTCCATTTTTCAGCAAGCCGAATCCACCTGAATTCCCTCCCGGCGAAAATAGAAACTTTTTTGCGCGTGGCACTGCGCGCGTGTATTGAAAAAATCAGTTCTGGCCAGTTGGCGATGCTCAAGGTCGTTTGTCTCCGCCGGAGTGGATCAGTGGCAAATTTTTGGGTCATACTGGAATTTTAGTACCACGTCTCATTGTTGCAGCATAGTTGTTGCGTGGCAACCACTTCCCTGTCGGCAATGGCAGGCTTCGCATACACTCAGGTGGGGTGGGCCAGGGGGTGGTTGAAACCTGCATGGGAGGAGGAGAGGAGGACCAGTGGCCGAGATTTGTCCGTCCAGTCAGTCAGGGCCGGCCATGTAGTCGGGACTCCAACTCCTCAATGCCCCAGAGGTGGATCCACCTCGCATTTACTGCCTAGGGTTTGTTGTAGGTTGGTCGTAGGCCTCCTTGCGACGGTAATGTACTTGCAAACTAAAGACGTGTGTCATCGGACTCCCACTCCACAAGACCAAGAGGGATCCCACTCCACAAGACCAAGAGGGACACAGCAGCACAAGTGTGGGTAAGCAACGGAAGGACAGCTGGACGGATCTCCCAGTGCCCTCTATGCTGCAGGAACAGCGCTCCTTCGTGTACACAACGAGAACGATTCCATGACCAGCCTCTGAGAGTGCCATGTCTTGTTGGACCTAATTCTGACGGTTGACAATGTTGATACACGTGATGCGCCTGACGCTTTCAAGATGTCCATACGTGAAGGACCGCAGAGTAACACCATGCAAATGCACCAAATGGATGAGGTTGAACAGGATTCTAGAAGTCGGGGCCATTTCAAGCACGGAAACAATTGCCCGGAACGGGACCATCTTTGTTTCCAAAGAATTTGAGCACCAGCTCAGACACAGTCATCTGGCGGTGGCAACTAGCTCAACCCCGCCTCTGGGGCTAACCACACCCAGCGACCACAGTCAATGACCACACCCAGCAACTGCATCCAACACTCACTCACACCCAGCAACCACACACCCCAACCACCACACCGCACACCGCGCGAAAATGTGTTTGCCATGGGCCGGGACCATTTCCGGGCGCAAAAAGTGATGCACAAAAATGTGTTCGCCGGGGGCCAGGACCACTTTCAGCAGTCCAGGCGCAAAAAGCTAACAACCACACCCAGCAACCACTCAACAGCCACACCTAACTGCAACACCAGACAATTGCACCCAAACGTCACACCCAACAACAACACCCACAAACAAGACCCACAAACCACACCCACAACCAGACACAACCACACCCAACGTCCACACTCAGCAGTTGCGCCCAGCCACACCTGACAACCGCACCCAACAATCGCATCTGACACCCAACAAGTTCATCCATTGAGATCTTTCCATTGCCACACTCCACAGACATATGGAACAGCTGCAACAAACAGCCCCAGGGGGAAGGAATGGAGCACATTGTAAGATATTACACAAAGTCGTCTCATCATCATTGATTTTCCTGCTATCCTCTCTTTTCAACGTTTGCTGTGGGCACATACAATCTATTCTGGAATATGCAGGGGATGCCTGTTGACACGTACAATTTGATGTTGGTTTGATTTTGGTCCTGCTTTTTTTTTGTCTTCTCTCAGCCCATCCAGCCTCAGCCTGCTGTTCCTGAAGTGTCCCCAGAGGCCCTGTCTTCGTCCACCAGTCCTCCACTGCAACCAACGCATTTGGATCCCAAACAGATGGCTCGGTGTGTCACCTTCCACATGACTGTCCTTGAGCCAGGCCAACGTTTCTCGGCCTGAAAGCAACGGATGAGACTGGGTGAAGGGTTGAGGTAGTGCTCAGCTTGAAAGCAACTGGTAACCACTTGGTTAAGGGTTGAAGTAGCAATCCCTACTGTAGCATGCTGTGCTGTAACCTGCTGTGCTGTGATGTGCTGTGGCGTCGTGTGATGTGCTGTGCTGCGGTCATGTGGTATGGTGTGGCACACCGTGCCGCCGTGACGTGTGGCGTCGTGTGGTGTGGCGTATGGTGCGCATTTATCCTGGCCCTGGGTCCGGGACCTATGGATGCCCAGACCAGGATCCGGGACAGATGGACGTGGGGCCCTGGGTCCATTGCGAGTTTGAAGCGCAGCCCCTGTTACAAGATGAGTGGATGCGCAGACTAGGGTCCAGGACGGATGGAGGGGCAGACCATGGTCCAGCAAGAATGGACATGCGGCCTCGGGTGCGGGACAAATGTCCATGCGGCCCAGTGTCTGTGACAAATGGATGAGCGGCCTCAGGTGTGGGATGAATGGATGTGCAACCCTGGTCCTGTGACGCATGGACACACGGCCCCGGATCCAAGATGAATAGATGTGCAAAACAGGCTCCAGGACAAAAGAATGTTTGTTCCTGGGTCCAGCACAAATGGACGCACGGCCGGAGGTCCAGCCCGAATGGATGCACAGCCCCGGATCCGACGCGAATGTATGTGCAGCCCCAGGTCCAGGACAAATGGATGTGCAGCCCCAGGTCCAGGACGATTGTAACCCCCCCGCCCCCCCCATTGTGTCCAACACACACTTCTGTTCGGACCGTATTTTTTTTGGGACCTGAATTAATGAGGTACTGAGGTAGGTTAGTTAACTGATTAGGTACCGAACGCCGTGTCCAACAAACACTCCTGTTCGGACCGTATTTTTTGAGGACCTGATTGTTCCGTGGACATCGAGGGGGGGGGGAAGTACGTGCAGCCCCAGGTCCAGGACGAATGGATGCGGGAGCACAGTTCCGGCACGAATGGATGGACACACCAGGGTCCGGGATGGATGGACGCACAGACCAGGGTCTAGGACGAATCCATACACGTCCCTGGGTCCAGCATGAATGGACGTGCGGCCACGGGTTTAGCACGAACGGACACGTGGCCCCAGGTCTGTGACAAATGGATGCGCAGCCCTGGGTCTGGGACAATGGAGGTGCAGCCCTAGATCTGGGACAAATGGATGCGCGGGTCTGGGTCTGGGACTAATGAATGCGCGGCCCCGGGTCCGGGTCCGGGACAAATGGACGCAGGGCCCAGGAGCTGGACAAATGGACACGCGGCCCTGCCCTGATGGGATGACTGGTTGTGCAGCCCCGGGTCCGGGACAAATGGTTTTGTGGCCCAGATCCGGGACGAGTAGACACGCAGCCATGGGTACTTGACAAATGGATGTGCGGCTCCGGGTCCGGAACAAACGGACGCATGGCACTGGGTCCAACATGAATGGACATGCAGCCCCTCAGCATGAAAGGACGCGCAGCTACGGGTCCAGCATGAATGGACATGCAACCCCTGGCTCTGAACGAATGCACACGCAGCCTTGTGTGTAGGATGATCACGTGTACCGTGCGTACGACCTCATGGAGGGATATGTCCCTCATCCCCCCGATTGCACGGTGCAACGGCCTACAGGCCAATGTCTGCAGGGACATCATCCGGTACCGCGACCTTGGGAAAGAGGACAAGCACAACTTGTGCTAAGTCATGCACAACCCCCAAGTGTACCAGAGGGTGGGCAAGTGTGGCAAGGTAACATTCTTGCTCAAGGACGCAAGTGGGCCTCTGCATGGGGCCAACCTCAGGGGGATCACCGTCTCCCCACACGTCTCCAAGCTAGAGCCGGTGGCTTGATACGCTGCGGCTTCCCAATTGTGTGAGAGGGCCCTCCGAGGGCCCTACCTCGGTGGTGGGGTTGTACATAGTCCGGGGGGGGCAGGTGCAAGTAAGCTTGGAACACCTGCCACCACCTGGGCTCATCGTGTATGCGGCACTGGTGGTCTTGCAAGCGCTAGCGCTCCCTACTCGCCCTCAGGGAAGCCAATCTGCTATGCCCCGGGGGGGGGGGGACAAGTATGGCGCTACACCTCTTACCATTATTCTGGGTCCGGCGAAGGTTTCTCGGGCTAGACGTGGCGTTGGCGCCGTTTCCTCAAGTCTTTGAGGCACTGCCTCCCCCAGGCCTCACCTAGGGCAACAAGGCCGCGCTTTAGTGCCCCCACTTCTTGTAGGGGGCCTCCCCTTGTAGCTTGCACCAATCGGAGGAAATGGCGGTCCGATGGCAGCATGGTTCGCGCGGGGAAGTCCGGCTAGGGGGCCACCGTGGGTCGCATCTGCTCCAATGGGTATTGTCGTAGGCTTTACAACTTGTAATTTGGTTTGTGGACTAGGCCTTGGCTGTGCATCTAGTCATACAGGGCTTGTTGTAGTCTCTTGAGTCATTTATCTTGTTGGTCCTCCGGGGATGTTGGTGCTGGGGCACCAACCGCGCGCCTATAGCCCACCTACTCTTTCAACGACATGGCCACCGGGCATGTATGATGTTGCGGCTGACCGCATCCAGATGGGGCTTGACTTTCTCAGCCGCCGGGTGTGTGACCACCAGCAGGAAGGGGTGTTGGTGGTCAGAGAAAATGGTGTTGGCCCATTAGTGGCACGAGGCCACGACCGGTGGGCAGTCCACGAGGCGGGCCACTATATCGATGCAAGTGCCGTCCCTTGGTAGCAAGACTACGTGCCTAGGGGGATGGCATGCCCACCAAGTCTTGGAGCCCAAAAGCTATGAGGAAGACACAATAGCCGATTTCATCCCCTGTGGGTCTGTTGCGGTCCTCTAGACATGCTTGCTGCCCAGTTTGGGTGCAATGTGTTGTGGTATGGTTCACATATTGACAAATTTTGGGGTAATAAATTCATGAATTTCCACTCACCAACAAAAGATTTCAACACCCCAGCAAGCCATGACACTTGCTGCTCACGAAATGTGTCGCCGTTCTCCAACTTGTCGTGAAGAGTCACACAATTTAATTGCACCTTTTGCAAATTAGTCTTCAAGTGCGAAAGATGATTTCCCAAGCTCTTATCCCATTCAACCACATCTCTTCTCAATTTTTAAATTTCGGAATGCAAACTATCATCATTTGTTGAAGCAACATGTATTCGCCAAACACTCTCCTCGAGATGCTTAGAATGCAAGTCAAAATACTTTGGAAGATATTCATGAATTGTGGGTTCCATGTGAGCAATAGGTTCGCTCACAAATGAGATCCATTCATGCGGGTTTCCTTGAGAGTCCACCCATCTTTCTCGATCCAACCGAACGGAAAACATTTTGAAATCAATCTCCATTTGCCCAGCTACTTGTTGTTGATCAGTATCCTCTTGAGCTACAAGCAAATGCATCGGCACTAGTGCATTATGAGCAGCAGGGGTGGATATAATAGTGACGACATTACCGGGGTGGGGGTGGGGGGGGGGGGGGCGTTGAGCCGGGAGGCAGTGATGACGGAATGACGATTACGATTTGCACCTTTTTCGCTTTACAGGTATGTGTGTTCGCAGAGTTGGATGAATCTGCAGCTGCGCTACCACCTGGGTTTTGCACCCCTTTCCTTGCTGTGTCATCACAGATTGTACCCCACAGTCCCTTGCGCTTTTTCTCCCTTTCCCAGGACATCAAATGCAATTTTGTACCTCCTTGCTGCTTGCAGAAATACCATGGTTTTTCTCCCTTGTTGCGTTCCTGCTACCAACACAAATGTGGTTGTGAAAACTGTAAACAGTGACAGGGTGCTTTTTTTCCATTTTCGCTTCCGGTGCTGCAGGCCTCTTCCACTTTTTATTTTGTTCTCTTTGAAATGGAGGAACAAAAGAGAGGCCGCCAAATCTGGACACCGGATAAATGTTCCCATGTGCCCAAGTGTGGAACACGCAACGCCTGCAACAGTCGCAGGCAGCGGGACAAGAAGAAGGCAGACCAGGCAGCGCAACAGCAGGCAAACCAGGAGGACATGCAGCGACGTCGTGTGATAGCAGTCGGTGGTCGCTGTGGAGGAACGCTACGGTAAAGCTGTCCCTGGCCTAATTGGTGCATGGCACCAATTTGGCAGGGCAAAAGAATTTTTTTTTGCAAGCAGCAAGGAGGAGCAGGAAAAAGCTTGCACAGCATCTGGCTTTTTGCTTTTTTGGAGTGCTGTGGTAAGGAACAAGCAATTTGCGATGTGCTTGCGGTTGTATGCCGCAATTATTGTATTGGCGTGTCCCTCAAGTGCTGATGCTGAGCGTGCCATTTCTGCGCTCAACAGTATTGCAACAGCACTGAGGAGTTCGATGTCCTGGGACAGCATCCGCATGCATTTGATTGGAAAGCAAGATACCCCAGACCCACAGGAATTTCCTGTAGCCTGTGTAGCCTCTGCGTGGGCTGCAGCAAAGTCTGGGGATCGTAGGCGCTTCCAAACACGCAAGCGCAAGACCCGGAGTGACAAGGGAAAAAAGCGCAAGGTTCTTGTTGTACAAACCTGTGATGACAGCGGGGATGACAATGCCCTGCAGGAATTTTGCATGGCTGCCAATGCGCCTGCTGCAGATTCATCCAGTAGCTCGTCTGGAGCCTCGTCCAGTGGTGACGTCGTCTCCATCTCAAGTTCCAGCTCAGACAGCTCCAGCTCAGGCAGTGCAGACACAGATGGTTCCGAACTGCAAGCCATTTTGGCAAAATGTGTCAAGAAATAATTGCACACTGTGGACTGTCTTCATGGGATACATACAGCACTGTGCACTGTAGTGTTTTGTGTCAGGCAGGGCAGATCAGTGCAGTAGCACAATGGTATGATGCCCAGACTTGAGGAATGGGGGTCCTGGGTTCAATCCCACCTGGACCCAAACTGCTGGCGCTTTTTTGGCCATCAGACCTGGCGCTTTTTTTTTGTCAAACTGCCGACAAAACTGCCGTTCAGTCACACGGGTGAATCGTAATCGTAATCGTCATCAGGGGGGGGGGGGGGGCTGGGGGGGGGACCACCCCCCCCCCACTATATCCACCCCTGATGAGCAGAAGTAGGCAAAGTCAAATGACCAAACCCATGATTATTCTCTTACTGTTGACCACGACGTGCTACCATGCTACTCATTGTTCACGTGGAATGACCCAAGATCTAATGCAATGTTTATTTCACCAAATTCTTTGTGTTTGAGTCCTTGTTGTTTTTCTCCACTTGCAAATGAGTTTGAGTGATTTGTTCCTTCATGATAAATTGTCAATCAATCACCAAATACCCTCCAAGCAGGATATCTGCATCAAGACAACGATCACGGAATCATTCCCAAAACGTGACAAATGTCTCAGGACCCTAAAGTATGGAATCAGAATGCTATTGATGAAGATCAAGAGGAGCTAACTCAGTAATGCAAATCCCAAAAGCGACGGTCGCCAATACAAATCAGAACTACTTACAAAGCAAAACACTATGTGCAAATTCCGTGCCGTGCATTCGAACCGTTACCGACATATTACCTCAGCTAATCCCAATTCTCCAGCCTAGACCATGGAACATCACTCACTATCACTTACAATACTTCACTTTTGGGTGCCGCAAGCCCGGAGCAACGTTGCTCTGCTGCCATCTCGGGTGGCGGTGCAGGCTCTTTGGGTCCGCTTTGTGTCACAGCAAGCTACCACTCGCTCAGGCGGGACCTTGGTAGTGCACATCATGTGCACGTCGTGGGGCCACTTGCAGAGGGTGCAAGGGTGTGGAGGTGATGGGGGGGGGGGGGGGTTGCGCGTGCCTGGGGGACGACTTGCACCCAGCAGCGCTATACAGCGGCACTGAGTGGGTCGCTAGGGAGCCCCGGGTCACCCAAGGGGCGGTTGGGAGCATGTTGTTTCATGGCCCATGCCGCACCGGGGTGCATCCACCTTCTTCCGCGCCGGAGCTCCTTGGGAGTTGGGGGGGGGGGGGGGTGGGGGAAGCTGTTTCCAGGGGGCAGCGGCATCTACAATGGGGGGGGGTGCCGCCATGCCAGGGGCCGATATACATCGGGCCCGCGGACAGCGCCAGGGGGAGCTCGGCCCAGCGCAGCCAAAACCTGGTGGCATCCCCCTCTGTGGAAAGATCAGGGCTGGCACCGGGGTGGAACGCCCAGTGTGGTGTGGTGTTGTGGGGTGTGGTGCGGTGTGGTGTGGTGTTGTGTGGTGCTCAGAGGTGTGGTGTGGTGTGCTGGGCTGTACTATGCTATGCAGTGCGGTAAGATGTGGTGCAGTGTATGATGTGGTGTATGGTGTGGTGTGGTGCGGTGCGGTGTGCTGTGCGCTGTGCTTTGCTCTTGCACTGTGACTTGCTGTGGTGTGGTGTGCTGTGGTGTGTCGTGCTATTGTACTGTAATCTGGTGTAGTGTGTTGTGCTGTGCTTCGCTGTGCTGTGCTGTACTGTGCTGTGCTGTGCTGTGCTGTGCTGTGCTGTGCTGTTGTACTGTGATGTGGTGTCATGTGCTGTGCTGTGCTGTGCTGTTGTACTGTGATGTGGTGTCGTGTGCTGTGCTGTGCTGTGGTATGCTCTGCTGTGCCATGCCATACCATGCTATGCTGTTATATGGCCATGTGGTATAATGTGGTGTGGTGTGACATGTTGTTGTGTAGTGTGATGTGGTGTGGTATGTTGTGGTGTGGTGTAGTGTGGTGTGGTGTGGGCTGGGGTGGGGTGGTGTGCTGTGGTGTGATGTGGTGTGCTGTGTTGTGATTTGTCACGCACAGGCCATCCGCTCTGACTGCTGCCGCAACCGCCACTGCCCCCAAGGATTTCTCCGTGCACCCCCTGTCCCCCACGTCCGCTATGAGTCTCATGGTCTCGGACCTCACGACCCCCGACTCCACCGGCATCCCGATGTCGGAGTTTTCTTCCCCATCTGGAGACACCAACAACGCCACGCCCCCTGTGCCCCCTGTCTCCGAGACCCCAGTCGGCTCACCGTTGCCTGAAGGCATCGTGTCGCCCGAGCCCCCAAGTGACAGCGAGCCTCTGGGTCCAGCAGCTGACCTTCAGTCTCTGCCACTGCTGTCTCCATTGACCAAGGCTGCTTTGGAGAGCAGGTATGGCTTTTTGTTACCTTGGCCTGTACAATAGCAAGAGAGTAGCTGGGGCGCGCAAGCTAGGCTCGCTGACAACAGATTGACACCATATGAGATTTATTGAACCTTGTTTAGAGCTGCTGTGACTGACTGGTACCAATGGAAAGCTCAGACCACGCCGGATGTGCACAACAATCCCAGGAGGATGGAAATGCCAAGGGTCAACCATAACAGGAATTTGCGTGGTACAAGGCATCTGCTATCTGCCAACACGAAACCCCGGGGCCCAAAGGAAAAGTTGCACGCCTCAAGTCTGGCTCGGCTCATTTGGGGAATTGGGCGGCGCGTTCATCACATATTGCTAGTGCAAGTGCTGGCGTGTCTCAGCTGCGTTGCTGTTGACGTCTGTTGTGAAGAAGCTTGTCACCGATTTTTTTGCAACAAAACTCTGCACGAAAAGTGCCAGCATGATCGTTTTGTTTCAGCCTTTGCGCAGAGTATTTTCTCAACTTCTTCAGTGTAGGCGCAAAGCGCGGGACCTCCGTTCATTTTTGATGACGCTGCCAGCGAAAGCTGCAGACCACACCTGTCTCGTTTTAACCCAACCCCCGAGCACACACAGCACGATGCTCCACAGGCAACGGTTGACCGCCTGTTTTACTGAATAGTTTTGTTTTGATATTCTCTGAATGCCTCATAGCCTTGTGGCCTTTGTTCCTGAGGCATTGAAGTGTCCTGCCATGTTATTGGAATGCCTTTTTTGCGTCATGGGAGTACGTCGTGGCATCGGGGTCGCTTCATAGTGATTTGAGCGGCCTCTGCCAGAGCCTGCACCCCTAGTATTGGTGGCTGACATGATCTCCTTCAAAGCGCATGCGTCCCCGGGCCTCACGGGTGGGCCGTCTCCTCGGTTCGGGTACGCGACCCCCCCCCCCCTCCCTCCCTGCCCTCCGGGCCCACTTAGTTACCAAGGGTCAATAGCTACCGGCCATACATATGGTGGCGCCGAAGGCGCTCAAAATTTTTTTTTCATTCCCTTGCCCACGTAGCATCCCTCCCCGCCCAGGCGGTGGAGCACCCCAACACTATACTTGAACCCAACCTTGACTTTAACGCCCACCCCAACCCTCAGCCTGCTCCTAACCCTACACCTAACCCTACCCGTGACCCTAACCCTAATCAAGACTGAATATTGGGACCGAGCTGGTGGGGGAGGGAACATCAGCTATGACTGGTGAGGGACATCCAGAATGATTCACACATTGATGGCTCTTGACAAAGTGAAATCAGCTTGCAAGTGAACCTCATTACCACGAGGCCCACTTTCAAGGCCTTTTGGACTTCTGAGGGGCCAAAATGCCCCAAAATGGGCTCAAAATGGGCTCATCTCACCCGTTTGTGCACCCCAAATGGTCTAGGATGAAGTTTGGAAAAATGCGTTTTTGACCCATTTTTTACCCATTTTTGGTCCCAAAACAGCCCATTTTCAAGGCATTTTGGGATTTTTGGAGGACCAAAATGGGCCACCACAAAGGTATGGCCTATTCTTGGTTTGTGGCTGTCGGCATTTGGAGCTTCTGGGGGCCTTTTTGGGCCGTTTCCGGGACATATCATGGAGTTAGAGGGCCGCAAAGAGCTCGTTGACACGGGGAAGTCAAGCTGCACGTGAAGTGTACCCACCGTTTCCCTTCCTTTGGCCGTTTCGAATGTGTTCCAGGGCTTTATTGGCCCAAAAATGGCTGTTTTTGGCCCTAAACTGCAGTTTTTGAAACTGAGGTCCGCCACTTGCGAATCCCGTTCCCGGCCGCCACCGTTGGGTTTCTTGCTCAAACTTTGTGTGATTGTACTTCACACCCATAGGTATCATCCACCAAAATTTCACCTGAATCTGAAGCACCACGACTGAGTTATGATTTTTTACCCATTTCGCGCGTGCTGCTGCTTGCTGCTGCTGCTGCTTGCTTGCTGCTAAACCAGGTAGGTCCACCCTAGACACTAAAAAGGGTTATAAAACCAAGACTGGTTCCACCAGCTCGGTGACCCTAACCCTAACCCTAACCCAGCCCTAGCTCTCACCCCAGAGGGAGGACAAGGGGAGGTAACGGGAGCCTGTGCCCCCTTCCCCACCCCAAATCGCCCCACCTGGACCCCCCCCCAAAGACCCTCCCGACCGCCCCCCCCCCCCCATCACCCCTCCCTAAAACCCCCCTCCAACCCCCCCCCCCCCCCGGGGGCCTTCGGCCATTTCTGCTGGGGGGGGGGAGTCGCGTACAAAAGCGAGGAGACGCCCCCCCCGTGCCTCCATCCAACCAACGGTGGTTGATTGTCGATTGAAGATTGGTGTTTTTGTCAGTGCACGTGAATCAGAAGGATCGTTTTCTTCTGAATTGGGGTCCGTCCTGATTCTTGGGGACCTTTGCCATGCAAGAAAGGGGATATAATGGATCCATTTGAGTGTTCTACACCGCAGTCAGGGTCTTGGGAAAGATATCCGAGGACTGTGGTTCCCTGCCCCATGTACTGCCTCATGGAGTTCCGTCTGAGGATCCATCAATGTGTGTGCAAACCCATTGCTGCGCAATATCCAATACCAGAGCCCCCCTTCCACTCATCATCCGAGTGGTGGTCCAGTGTCATTGGCCATTTTGACCATCTTGGCGAAATTGGGGCTTTCGTAACACAAGGTTGAACGGGCATCCCAGTGAAAGGCAAGGGGGGGTGATGATGTCCAGCGCCTCTAAACGACTTCTGCGGTCCTGTCACTCTCAACCCCACTCCCTCCCCACCTCGCTTGCTCTCTACCTCCCTCCATCCCTCTCTGCTTGCCTGTTTTCCTTCCTCCCTCCCTCCCTCCCCTGGCAACTGTGCACCTCTATGCCTCTGCTCAGGCAAGTGCTGGGTGGTTACCAAGGCCCTGCGGGTCCTGCACCCCCCATCCCGCATCGGTACACATTGCCCAGCAGCCTGACGTCAAGTTCACGGACGGATTCCTCTCACGTTTCAGTCCCCACATCCTCCAGCAGCGACAGTGAAGTTGCAACAGCAGTCGCATCTACTGCTGCGGAAGTGGCCTCACATGCCGCCACGCCCCTGGCGGGACGTAGTCTTGTCGCATCACCCTCGCGGCTGGCTGCGGCTGCAACTGCAGCAAATTCTTCATCTGACTCCACACCCCTGGCTGTAGCTGCTATTGCAGCAGCTTCCTCACTTGACTCCACACCCGTGGGTGTAGTTGCCACGGTGGCAAGTTCCTCACATGACTCCACACCCTTGGCTGTAGCTGCTAATTCACCTGCTCTGGTTCCTGCTGCTGACACCTCTGTACCTGGTCCAGTTGGTGCCAGCATATGGGCCGCAGCCGCCGCTACCGCCAGTGCTGCTGCCACAGCTAGTGCACCCTCGACGACCTCCGAAGCCGACATGGGGGCCATTACATTTCTGCACACGGTAACACCTCCGAGTATCACCAGCAGTGTCGAAACCACTGCCTCGAGCTACCCCAGCTCCAGTACAGCAGCAACAGCAGCAGCAGTGGTTGTTGGTGTCTCAACTCTGCCTTCGCCCATAGCACATGTTGCCCAAGGCACAAAAGGTGATGCAGATGACATAGTTGCGGAGAGTCAGGGGGCTCCCACAGTGCCCTTACACCCTGCCGGTCCAGATGCAGAGGCCGCAGCCCAACCTGTGACGTCAGAGGCAAAGGCAGACTTCAGACAAGACAATTCAAGGGATTCCGAGGACGACGATTTCGAGTCATCTTCATCAAGTGATAACGGCAGAAGTACCGTGTCGTCCTCCAGATCGAGTTCTGCTACCTCTGCAAAGGCGCCAGAGTCTCCATCCAAGCATGAGCCAAAGGATCGAGCTCGCAAAGGCTCTGCCAGCAGCTGCAGCACCAGCAGCTCCAGCAACAGCTCCAGCAACAGCTCCAGCAATAGCTCCAGCAGCAGCTCCGGCAGTGGCTCCAGTAGCAGCTCCAGCAGTTCTGTTAACAAAGCTACAGGAAGCCATGATACTGAGCAAGCTGAAAGCTCTGATGAAAGTGTCAGCAAGGAAGGCACAAGCAAAGAACAAGGGAACATCCTGCGCAGAGGCTCGCTCAAGTCCAGCGAGACCAGTAGTTCGTATGCCCCGTACAAATCGGACTCGGACAAGTTTGACTCAGACTCTTCAAGTTAATGTTAGACGCGCAAGTGCAGATGCAGCGGTGAATGTATTGCTGAATGCAGGAGATGGCATGTTCAGCCACCACTGAAGTTATTGCCCTGGGACCTAAGCATGCCCAAGCATACATCTTGATTTTGACATGGGCATAGGCAGAGGTGGTCTCTTTATGCGTGTTGGGAACGGCACACATTAAGGCTTGAGTACAGGTGAAGGTGAAGATAGAGAGACACAGGTATGGGAATGCATTCAAGATCTAGGCACATAAGAAGGGCTACACCACACAACTCGCTGATATCAAGCCCATCTCAACATGAATGGATTGAGAGGTTGCAATGGGTGCCCTTTCAAAGGAAGAACAGCACTGAATACAGGATTCAGGTGAAGCCATGGTGATGCACAGTGACTGTGTCCATTGAGCACAAGTCATGGAACTCATTGCTTTTTTTTTTCCCTCTGAAATGGTCGGGTGGTGCCATTGGCTACACCCCACGCCCCTTAGCATACCAGGAAAATGTGTGTCCAGCAGTTTTCTTGTCACCAAGTCGGATCTATATCCATCAACAATTTCCTTCATCCCATTTAGCCCTTTTAGCCTTTCAATAACCCAACTCCTCAGCACCCCAGCATTCAGGGCTATGTGCAGTGCAAAAAGTCAACAGCCAACAAAGAACAGGTTTGAAGCCAGTGCGCAGCACTTGGGCACTTGGTTTTAGTTGGAAATCACTGCAGGGGTACGTGTCATTGTAGATAGAGGTGGTGCGTGCTCAGTATTGGTCACAGTTGTGGCTGTCTCATGGGGGAGCGTTAGCGCGCAGGGCACGCACCGGGCATCTTTTTTGGACCATTCCCCACCCGTGCCTGTTTTTGCCCCCACCTCACCAAATTATTTGGAGTACCTTCTCGCCGTGTCTAAGAATTTGGCCCATCCTTTGCACCCAGTTTATGACGATGGCAAGGGTGGTGGTTGGAAGTGGTGGGAGTGACATTTTGTGTTGTTGAATTCTCATATTTCGGCTTATGCAAGGTGCCTTGCAGGGGAGGTTTGTGGTCTGGTGCGGTCTACTTGGGGGACTTCCCAAGGTGAGGATAAACTTGGGGCTAGAGACAAGATACTTCATACAAAGGTAGCGCGCCGGGCGCCCGCCGGGCAAGCATTCCCCCCATGTCACAATACCAGCAAGGTGGAAGCAACAGTCCTGCATTTGGTTCATCACTGATTCATGGCTGCAAAATTCAGGCAATTCCTGGATTGGGGTTTTGTGCTTCCATTTTCAAACCCTCTGCAAGCCTCAAGTCTGGCCAGCTTATTGAGGGTTTGAGGTGTTGTTCCATATGATTGAAACAAGTGCTTGCATATGAATCAAGCACTTGTTTGACGGCAAATTTCAGCTGCAGTTTTGCTCTGAGAGCACCGACGTTTCAGGTGATAAAACCACGCCTTGGCCCCATTTGGCTATTTTTGACCCCTGGGTGGTTTTATCCCACCTCAGGGTGGTTTTATCACCCTTTCTGGTGGGTGGTTTTGTCACCCCGTTTAGGTGGGCTGTTTTATTCCCCCAAGGGGTTGTTTTATCACCGCTTGGGGGGGGCATCTCCATATGCACCACAAACCAGTGCAGCAGAAAAACAGACATATGTGCAGGTGTGCATGGTTTCAGAGCTTTTCTGAATGTACCAAAGCAGATCTGGACCCGCCAGCGTCAGTTGATGTGCTGTTGCATATACACTGCCTGATGCCTGCAATGAGGGCAACTTGGGTTTGGAAGGGTGTGGTGTTACGATGCAATCAGGGTCAAATGGGGTCCCCCCTTTTCAATGTGGGGGCCAATCTGCGAGGCCGGAGAGAAGCATGAAGTGGTCTGGTGGGCGACGAAGAGATGGCAAAACCTCATCAAGTGTTCAAATTGGTCAAGGAAGTGCTGGTGGTGGTGACGGCGGGGGGGGGGGCAATGGAGTGCAGCACAACGATGACAATGAAGACGACGGGGTGTGGGATGGGATCGGGAATAGGATAGTGGGAGCCCATCCCAAAAAGACGGCAGATGTGTTGTTCAATTGTTTGTCGGGGGTGGTGCATACCACCCGTTTTGTACCTAAAAACCTCCCGACAAGTACCAAACCCCCCCGCCCCACCAAAATGATAAAAAAACGCCCTTTTTGTACCAAAACAAGCCCGTTTGTATGAAATAAAACCCTTACTGACCTTGGTAGAGTGGACCCCCGACAAAACTGATATCCACCAACCCAAACACCCTTTCTGCCAAAAAACCACCTTGCTTCCCCATGTATGCTAAAGTTGCGGACCTTTGTTTACCAAAAAGGCAAGTTGGTTGCCCCTTTTTGCACCAAAAACCCCTAGGATGGGTTTCTCGGGTACATCTGACTACCTCTTTTCCAAGGCTTTCTACAACATTTTGGTCCACCCAATAGGAAACCCCCTTTTTCCCATGACTCAAACCTCCCCCTCCCCCCCTAAGCACCCTTACCCACGTCTTTTTGGCGGTGACAATTCTCTATTGCAGCCGTTTACTTCTTTTTGCATGTTGCCATGTGCTTTTGCACAGCGCAGTACTCAATATTTACTACAGCACCCCCCCCCCCCCACCCCAACACATGCTTTTTGCAGTGTGCGGTCTGTTTTTTGGAAATTCATTCATGATGAGTTGTTTCTTTTTCCGAGGGCTGAACCTTAGGTCAGCTTTTTACAGCACTCCCCGCGCCGCACCCACCTATACGTAAGTTGTCATATTTCTTCTCCCAAAACAGCCACCTCCTGCAAGCACCAGCAGACCACTAAGATCAAACTGCACAAATCTTCTGTCTTTTTCTACAATGACCCCGCGGAAGCCTGCTAACAAATTTGACACGTAGTAGTGATTCTGTAAGCATGGAATGAAGCTGTTCCATTCCACTTGACCATCTAGTGTGATGCTACCATGGTTGTGCGCTTCTCGGCGTGCACAGAGCACAAAACACTATAGGCTGAAAATCACAACACAATGCACAGCAAGATTGCTCGGATTTAGGGTGCGGGGTCACGGCTGGCCAATCGCCAGCTGACCCCGGAGATGAAACATTTGCAAACATTTGCGGATGTTTGGGTTCCATGCATCTGCGTATGACAGACACTACCCATGCCCCAACCACACCCGTAAACTTGCACCCAACCCTGCAGAATACCCCGAACGCAAGCGGCAGTTCGGCCCCTATACCAATGGCCTATTAGACACGTTTTTCTGTAACACACATATAAAGAGCAATATGAAGCAAAACACTGAGCGTCCGCAGCGATACATCTATTGGAACATTATAATATTCAAATCAATTCGTTATAATGTTCTACAAGACGAAAAACACCAATTCCACGAGACGTGTGTCTCTTTTTTTGCATCTATTTAGGATGTTTTAACAATCTTACATCCAGTAGAGGTATGCATGCAGGGAGCGCAAATTTCCGGGCGTATTGAAAAAAAATGAACAAATTTCTGAATTTTTCTATGTACATCTCTGCACACAAAAACGACGGAAAAGTTACAAATTTGTAGCAAATCAAAGGATTTAAATTTCCGCCACCTCAACGCTAACCGAATAATTTCCTCGACAAAATACAAATAAATTAGAACCACAAATCATTTGCTTGCTTGTGGATAGTGTTGTGGATACCGATGCATAGACTCGTGAATGCGTCTTGCTCAATCTTGTCATGGTAGCCGTTCACTAAATGCTGCTACACGTTGGTGTGCCGTAGTTACCTGGGCCCATTTTGCACTTCTATCTTGGCTTGAACACTTTGTTAAACAACTGGAACAGCAGCCCTATTGGGAAGTTTTAACACAACCCAACCGTCTGCATACAATGTTGAATGACTAGTGTAGCTAAGATGATGATTTCTGACTTTTGGCACATGAATTGATGCACGAAGGTTCAGTTTTATAGGTTTTTTCCAAAAATGGCTGCACTTGGCTCTTCTGGCAATTTCAACAATTTTCAAAACTGAAAATCAATTAAAACTTGCAGAAATTGTCGTGCAAATTGACGCACGGAAATTCAAAATCAAATCGCTCACCTGCTCATAGCATTAAGAAAACCTCAGTTCAACCACTACGTAGGGAAAGGTTTCAAACAATTTTCCCGTTCCAAATTCAGTGGAATGAAATTGGTTCCTTGTCACTCAAATGCCTCTGCCCTGGTCAGGGAACAGAAAGCAAATTGTCATGACCCAAATAGGGAGGTGAGCATAATGGCATCAAAGAACGCAGTGCCATTACGGCTTCTGTTGGTGATAACGAAGTGTATATCTATGGCGTTGATGCGTATAACCGTTGCCGTTGGTCATTGCGCCACCAACATGGCAGACAGGTGTTGATGTGTGTGCGTGTCTGCTATTGGGTGTGTTTGAGCAAAAATGGCGTTGCCATTGGGTGTGTGTGTAGTTGATGTGTATGCATGTCTTGTGTACCTTGCCCACTAAGTTCCACTAAGTTCCAGTAGTGTTTATTTCCTTGGGCATAAGTTGTTTGATGGCGTCTTTTCTTTGGCACTTGTCCTGGATCTGAATGCAAATGATCAGAATGTAAAGATCGAGTATGGTGCCAAGCCTCCATTTGGCGTGGGCGCATTCATATATGCTTTTTCTCAAGCACAAATATGTGTGCCCTTGCTTTCGAAGAGCTCTGTAGTGCTTTTGCTGCACTTGGGCTGATTTGGGGGTTTAGGCTTGTTTTTTGGTGGCTTTTTTTCACATCGAAGAGTGCGCTGCCATTGCAACGCAACGGGGTTTAGGCTTGTTTTTTGGTGACTCTTTTTATATTGCAGAGTGCGCTGCCACTGCAACGCAACAAACTGCCCTGTTTGTGGGCTTGGCACCTGAACTCAAAGGTGTTCTCTTGTGAGGGGACATTACGATTCTCAATAAACCCCGATGAGTCATTGGATTGCTTGTCCAATTTGGGTTCTGCACTGTTTGTGTAGAACATCCAATGTTTTTGCTCGTTTTTCTTTGTTTTTTTAGTTTTTAGCCTTGCAAAGATTGCAGGGACTTGGATTTTGACAGTGGTACTGGTTGGAACCCAGACCACTCTGCCCCTCTGTCAATGGGGGCATAGAAACTGTCTTCGCCGTACCTTTGAAAACAGCTTGGTTTTCTGATTGATCCCAGGGGGATCAATGTTTTTGCATATGGGTAAGTAGCCATGCCACTGCTGGTGTGAAAACTTGTGTGCTTGTGAAAACTGTATGAAACAATCTAGCAATGGATTTTTGGAGCAAAACATTTTGTGCAGGTGCGTGTTTGAAATTGAGCCAGTGAAGGCAAAATCCAGTCCACAATCAAGATGGCTTTCAGCTGAAGTATATGATTGTGCCAAATGGATTGCCATTTTGATTACATAGCAACACCAAATCTCAGTCTAACTTGGCAAATGAACCAATTGTATGATAGATATGCACCCTTCGGCCTAGACAGCTAAGGGTCAAGGCATAGCAAGGGTGGCACATTCTTCATCAATGTCAGCAAATGGCAAGATGGCAGCACAGCTGTGGGACTGCTAAAATGTGTACTGAGAGGACCAGCAAGGATACGAGAGAGCAACAGATGATCTGAATCAGCGAATGAAAATGAAAGCACCACGCAGGACAAAATTTGAGGCATGCCCAATCAGGGCACAAGCACACAAACTTCCTCATGCACGCATGCCTGAATATTGCAAGGACCACACACCTGGAAAAGGCAACTTTGCAAGCACATATAAAAACCATCCAGCCTGCTTCCAGCAGGGGTATCGCAGCTCCAATAGTATCAAAATGGATATTAATGGGGCAATCTATATCTGTACATTTGATCTCACCTCATTTGTCACAAGAGTCATCTTGAGTTCTTTGCAGTACTGTGGCCCACAGGTTCACCAAGCGCAGGGGTAAATACCTTGCACCTTGCAATACCTGAACCCAAACGCAGAACCAACGGTCCCTCAATCAAAAATCGACAAAATTACATAGAACCAACGGTCCTTCAATCAAAAAAATCGAAAAGTAAAATTCCCAATATCCAATACTTGCTTCCCTCATCCTTGATCCCGTTTAGCAGTGAACCAACAGCAGTTTGTTATCTACAAACAGGCGTTGATGGTTCCCCCACATATCAGTTGGCCACACATCCATCCACCCCTCCCCTGGGGGTCAGTATACCTGCACACCTGCTAGGAAAATCTCAAAACAGAGCAACCACAAACTACAGCCAAAGCATCACATGCACGTGGGAGTGTCGCAATATTTGTGCACCAACAGAGGTTTGGCAAGCGTGTTGGCACAAGATGGAGGGCAGCGCAACAGCTTGCCAGCTCACCCCCTTGTGCCACCTGAGCCAGACACCCCCAAACCTAGGCGCGCCCCAATCGGGTGATAGCCCGTAGCTTGCATGGCACTGACTAAGACCCCAAGCACCCAAGCAGGGTTACAGCGGGTCCCACACATGGCCATGCGGATCACATCTCCGAATTTTACAGTAATGGGAGCGACCCAGTTTTAACCCGTAGGCACTGGCATGGACGCCACAGGGGCAGCATGCTGCAATCAGGAGCAGTGGAGTGGAGCAGTGGAGTTTCTCTGTAACCAACAAAACAACTGTTCTTGTTGCATACAGACACAAAAGACAAAGCATTGTGCAGTAGCCAACCAGCCTTCATGGAACAGTCTGCATATAGTACAAGGCCCAAAATTACCTCCCCTTTGCTTGATGGGAGATATGTTGCCTTGTTTCAACATTTTTGCATTGGTTCGCACATTCCAGCCAGCTGGCAACTGGCCAAAATAGCCGATGTTTGCCTTTTTGGTATGCATCAGCAACCACCCCTGCCACAAAACCCCTTCGTCCCCCCATCTCCCAATTTTATAGTTCAACTGCCCCTCAGGATCCAAGTAGCAACCAGCCTACTCCGCCCTCATGGTTTGACCCCCTACAAAGTAATCAGCGATGGCAGAGGTCATTGAATTATTGGCAGGTGCACTGCAACCCTATAGTGGTACCTTCAACTATGGGGTTCACCACCATGGTTTGGCGCATGCCACCCCCCCCCCCCTCCAACGCCAAACCTCCCCCCTGCGCCAACTGCCCCTCCCCCCTGCACCAACTGCCCCAATCAATCCCCCCCTTGTCTGGTTCAAGCCCCCCTCCCCAAAGGACATCTCTGCTGTTTACATGTGTCCCAATGTCCTTGCCATGACGCCGACCTGTTTTGATTTGATTGCAAATGCTCCTGTTTGGCATCTGGCTCATTTCTGATGAAGGAGCAAATGTGTTGGCATGGTGCGAGAACGAAGATGGAACAGCACAGGAAGTATCCTGAAGACCAGGGGACAGCCCAAGAAAGCCGAACAGATGGCATCCTCTGCAAGAATCACAGCCAACACCCCAGTCCCAACACATGCGACTTCCCGTTCCTTGACCACCTAACACCAACACCAAAAAAATGGACCACCCTGAGGGGCGGGGGGGGGGGGGATGGCCGGGGAAAATGGCCCCAAAAATGGGTCCAGGGGAGGGAGGGTACGACTAAGCAATGGCCTGACAGGGTAGCAAATATGTTGCAAGATAAATCAGTACTGGGTATGCCCACCAGCTGCATGACTGTGAAATATTGGAGGGGTTATGCAGTGATATGTAACACAGACCTCACTGTGGTACAAAAAAGCTGTATCATCTTGCCTAAAGCTGTGTCTATCATCTTGGCAACAGACAGACCTGAAGGGTTGGCAGCTTCTCCACTGGCAGCGCACCGTGATGGTGTCACCTGGGGCAGAAAACAAAAAATGGTGACGACGTTGCAAATCAACAGCAGCGGCACAATTGACAAGCGACAGGCAAACCTTTGGTGTCAAATACCCAAAACAATATCTTATCAAATTCACTACCACTTACCAGATTGCAATTGCCAAACACCACATAATGTGCAACAGCAAAGCATGCACATCCTCATCCTCATCTGCGACCTTCTACCATACTGCCTGTTGCCTGCCACAACTATGCAACATGAAGACCAACAGCTCCCAGCTATCATCCTATACATATTTGTCTAGATACTCAAAAGATTCTCCTATGGCCTAGACATCCATATCCCTGTGCTTGCAAAACAAGAATAAACATCACAAAAGTACTCAATTGCTCAGGCTTTGAAAGCACATTACCTGAGCAACCATGGAAAAACACCAGGAGCCCAAAACTCCTGACTGTAGATATTGTTACCCCAAAGGTCCCCAAAACATGCTCCTGCACTGCAAAGCACAACAACATGTTGAGCACTTCTTGGTCACCGCAGCCCGCGCTGCAAAAATCTCATGAACCAGTTTCTGTTTCCCACCTTGCCTGGTGTCCGAATCGAAATCACGGACAGGCACCATGGCAAAATTTTTGCCCACGCGAGACTGCAAGGGAGATTTACAGATTCACGGAAAACATTACCACCAACTCAAATGCGCGAAAATGCCCTGTCAGCGGCCTGCCACAAACTTGAAATCTCTAAGTTTCGTACCATCTATGAGCACGCTCAATCCAATGACGTGCACAATTAAGCAACACAATTGGTAAGAGTCACAATTCGAAGCACACTTCACACCACACACCACATACCACACTCGTTGGAACAATCACCTATCAACACACGATCAAACACGTGCGCGCGCGCGCACACACACACACACGCTTAATGAGGGAAACCCCACACAAACGTATGTAAATCAAACACATATAAACACACACAGACAGACAGACACACACACACACACACACACACACACAGAGACAAAGAAACACACACGACGGCACACCAGACACCACGCTCGTTGGCACACGCATACACACACATCAAACAACCCCCCCCTCCCCCCCCACACACCACGCACGACGCCAAAGACGAGCCGAAAGCTGAAGCAGCACCACACAGCTGCAGCTACACACACACATGCGCGTGCGCACACACACACACACACATACGGAACAAGAGAAACGTGCACACTCATTTCATCCCCGCAGACAAAAGCTCACAGATGGGCAGAATCACAAGAAAGGGTGAACACACAGCAAACATAGATTCAACACGGCAGCTCAACTCCTTACAAGAAGTAAACAAGAATGCTTGAATATGGGAGGGCCTGATCCAGAGCAACCGATAGCTGCAAGCAGTGGGGTACGTCCCAACGTCGCAGTATCATTGCATAACGAGGGGGACAAACCTGCATGTGGAGTTCCAGCACTAGTCCCTTCACGCTGGCACGTAACTGTGCCCAGATCTGGGGGGTGACTCGCACCCGTCCCTTCGTGTCAAAAGGCTGGTAGCAGGTGTCACGATGCGGGCAGAGGACAAGTACAGAAGCAGAGATGCTTGTCCCGCAGCGAACGCCCTCTCGGTGTAACTTGAAAGCATACCAACTAGTTTGTGGGACCAGAAGTCTCGTTGTCAGACCGAAATCAGTGCTGCTTGGGCAAATACAACACACTGCTCAGTCAATGCAAGCGGCATGTCAACTCGTGCTCCAAAAGCAAAGGTTCCTGGGACAAATGCTGTTTGGCAGAAGAATTCCCTCTTGGAAGCCCTTGGAAGGATGCTGCATACATCGTGCAATTCACTCAAATCAACGCTACACGTCGAGGCACCAAATCATACGGACTCTCTCGAATTCTCCCAGAAACCGCACAAATCGTGTGTTTCTCGCATTTCTGCATTCTGAGAATTATTGGATTCTGATTTGTGGCAGGAGGTAATGAGTTGGATCGAAAATTAAGTCAATGTATGGACAGAGGGATCGGGTGCCAGGCAAGAGCAATGGTCAAGGTCACGATTAAATTTCAGGCTATTCAGAAAGCATGAGGTCAGGGTCAGAATGCGTCGATTAGATTTCTTCGGTTCACTTAAAGCGGTTCATTGATAAATCAAAGCAGCCGACAACTGAGCAATCAATGCTGCAAATGCATGCCAAACTAACCTCAACTATCGACTTCCAATCCCATGAAATGCACTGCCAAACGCCCAGGGGCAGGCGTTATCCGCAAATGGCAATCAGTTGGAGCACTGTATGGCACACACCAGCGCAGCTAGAAAGGGGGGGGGGGGGACAAGAACGCAAAGCAGAGACAAAGTGGACGGTCGCTGTCCACGACGCAATCCTGCGGGGTATCAAGTCCGCTTGCCCTTGTTTTTCATGGTCTCCTTCAGAGAATCTGAAAACCGTTGCTGCTCTTCCTTGGCACGTCGCATGAACTCTGAGTCACCGACATCTGCGATAAACAAACGGCGTAGTAACGGCCGAATCACCCTTTGTGGAACCAAAAATACCCATATCTGTGTGAATTGGAAAAGCACGAACGAACGCCAAGCGCAAGCGCTCACGGGCATGGGCAACAAACGAACAGACCGCAATTGTTGGCAGCCTTGGACTGATTTAAAGATGCGCGTCGTGCACTTCAATAGGCGTCAGCAGCGATGCCCATCCCCACCTCAAGCTCTCTGCCTATCGCCACCCCTCTCGTGTCTCCCTCTGCTGCCTGCTCGCTCGTGGGCGCGGATTCGCGCGCGCGCTCTCTCTCTCTCTCTCTCTCTCTCTCTCTCTCTCTCTCTCTCTCTCTCTCTCTCTCTCTCTCTCTCTCTGCCACTTCCCCTTTCAAGCAAATGTGCCGGAAATTGAATTCCACGTCATGATAGTCTGCACAACCGAGCTGAACAATGATTTTTGCAAACGAATATACTGCAGACTGGGCACACCGAGGCATACAAACATCGCGGTCCGCAGTGTGGCCTCCCTAGGCACCCCAGCCAGCAAACCCTAAGAAAACGGCCCATTTTCATAGATTGGGCTGTGCTTGACATGCGCCAAGGCAAAGGGAGGGTTCGTCGTTCTGTTCATTGTTGATATTAATGTGGCCTGTTAAGTGGCTGCAGCGATTGGAATCCCAAGAGGGCATGTGCAGACTTGACCAATGAACCACTTGTTCCCACGCGCTTCGCTTTGCCTCAAAGCAATGATACTCTTTCCCTCTGCAATACCCTGCAACACACGTTTTGCGTCTTCCTCCGCCTTCTTTTTCTGCTGCTCTTCTTCCTTCAGCCCCTCCAAGTCTGCCCAGCGGACTTGCTTTTTGCAATACGCGCTCAAGAGCCCCGCCAATGCATTGGAATTTGCCTCTCCTGTCTTTCTCGGCTTCTTGGCATTCGGTTGTGCTGCTAAGTCAGACTGTTTTGTCCTCTTCTTGCTGCGGCGGCACGGGTATGGGCAAAAGATGGGGTGGGTGTAGGTGGGGAAGGCGTCAAGCAGCAGCACATCGAAAAGAGCGCAAGATAGTGGATAGCGGATACTGGGCCCAGCTGCAGCCTTCACTTTGGGACAACCCCCAATCGATCCCCCAATAAACAGAACAGTGCTCAAGAGGCAGACTCCCATCTCCACAAACCACCCGCCGTCGAGACCACCTAAACCTGTAGGTTTGCCCCAACAAACGTCAATCAGCCATCAGCGGTCTTCGTCATACCCAATATTCGCTGTTACACGCGCAGCAAAAAGATCCAATTCCTTGACACTGGAGTTTGGGACCTACTGAGGGCTTCGGTTTCCATCTTCCCGCCACAGCCGGTGCGGATGACCCTGATACGTGAGCCGGAAGGCGACTGGGCAGAACAAGGCATATCAATGCAGCAACAGCATACCTGATCATCTCTTCATCGACTTCGGGCTCGGATTCATTGGCAAGGGGAAGCGGATCGATATCGTCATCCTCCAATGCACATTGTTCTGCACGATGCAAAGCAGCCTCAAGAAACCCGATCGCCCTCCCCTGACCCGACCAATTTGGCGGTCGGCGACTCCACCTCAGGAACCGCCCAAATTCCCCAGAACTCACCAACTTTTTCGGGTGCTCCCTGCCCTGATTTGCTGCACCTCGCACTGCTTGGGCGGGGGGAAAATTGGCTTGCGCGGGGGGGGGGGGTCGTGGGAGCCCCCCGAAGGAGGGGGGGGGGGGTCTGGCAATGGGGCTCCTGTGACAGAACCCTTGGTAAAGTACCAATCACCTCGAAGAGAGGTTGTTCGATCAAGCGCGGGACTGGGCGTTGTATACCCCCCCTTTTTTGGGGTCATTCACGTAGCATACCCCAAGGCATGGTGTAATAATTTGTAAGCAGAAGGCTCCAAGCAGTGGGGATGCACTATCAGCTGCAACAGCCCACGGTAGAATGGTAGCGCAGCCGACTGCTGTTTTTGCGGTCGGCGGTTCGAATCCTGGTCAGTCGAATGCCATCGATAGATACCTCCTAGTTTGACGCACTTGGTTGTGTTTTGTGGAGGCGTGTATCCGGACTGTGCGTTTGTGAGGAGTGGGTGGCGTGTGGGGGGGGCAGGGGGAAGAGTGGATTATCGACTCTGCTCAGAAGTGCTGCATGTTTCCTTCAGCCTCTTGTTTCCAAGTGGGCTGGCAACTTTTCACCTGTGATCGGTGTGTGTGGACGGCATACCAGCGCCACTGATCTCCGGCACTCCCTCAGAATCCGTACGAACTGGCCTAAGGGCACCACCTTTCGGCTGGTCGCTGTCCCTTGGCCCGTGCTGCTTTGGGCACTGTGGCACTACGTACCACACTGGCCCAGTTTCGGAGTCCGCCATAGAGGCTGAATGAGTATGGGGATGGGGGGGGGGGGGGGGCAAAGCGACCAGAAATTGAATCACAGATACTGGACAACTCCAGCATCAAATGCAAAATGAAGCAACGAGCACTCTAGCCCCAAGAACTCCAGCGCATCTAACACACCAGACTTCTCTCTTTGCCAATTCAAACCCAAATCAAATCGTGTGCTAATAGAATGGTTTTCAACACAAGTATGGGTGGGAACTTGCAGAGACACGATGAATCGGCTCCGGAAAGCACAATTTGATGACAACGGGATCACTGGGCGGGGGGGGGGGGCAATTGGAAAATTCTATTGCCTTCGGCAAGTCCACCTTGCAGAGAAGCTGCTCCAAGCAACGCACACACAAAATAGGAAAAAAATGACATAAATACGGCCTAAAACATGCTTTACATAGCTTGGATGGTCATTTTAGGTGATCACGGTATCAGAAAAATAAGTTTCGAAAACTTCGATTTTTGAGCTGCCCAGGGTGAAAAACTGCGGTGAAAAACTGCAGAAGCAGGTTGTGTACCAATCCCTTGGGAGCCCCCCCCCCCCCCCCCCCGGAGCTAATACCCAAATCGGGTGAAAAACACGTAAATACGGCCTAAAACATGCTTTACATAGCTTGGATGGTCATTTTAGGTGGTCACAATATCCAAAAAACAAGTTTTGAAAACTTCGATTTTTGAGCTGTCCAAGGTGAAAAACTGCATCAGCAGGTTGTGTACCAATCCCTTGGGAGCCCCCCCCCCCCCCCACCCCGGACCTGATACCCAAATAGGGTGAAAAACACGTAAATACGGCCTAAAACATGCTCTACATAGCTTGGATGGTCATTTTAGGTGATCACAATATCATAAAAATAATTTTCGAAAACTTCGATTTTTGAGCTGCCCAGGACTTGCCGAAGGCAATAGAATATCACAGGATTGGCTGTATCCCCTGGTTTCATAGGTTCACCGCAGTAGCTCAACCTTGATGCATTGGTCCACCAGTGCGGAAGCAGTGGATGAGAGCAACCCGACCATCGCAGCACCCCACTCCCTGTTCTCCTGCCAAAATTCGCATCCATGGCTCGACCACCGCCTCTCGACACACCCGAAGCTGCTGGTTCTACAGTAGCCACAGCGCCTGTTGCAAGGGCGGCCGCTTCCTGCTCCTCTGCGTCCCCGTGAGTCCTGGCGACCTTCCGGATGCGGCTCCCATCTGGATTGGACCCCTGAAGCATGGCCTCCACCCGGTACAGAACGGTATAATCGGGGGTTGCTGGCTGCCAGCGGTCACGCATGCCCTCGATCACTTTGCGGGGGATGTCATGTGTGTTCTGCTCTATGCACAACTCGAAGTCAGCAGCGGCACGTTTGGGGTCCTCAGCGCCGCCACAATGCACCACAAACACCTGTTTACGAATGGTTCCGGGTTAACACTGGACTACTCAGCGATACAAAAGCGACAACGGGTGCGCGGGACTACCGACGTTGCGCTGATGCCAGAGAATGTGCCATGGACCGCACCTCAGCTTTGCTCTCCACTGCGTATTGTCTGTAGGTCTCCATGTCAGCCACTGTGGGGCACCAATCGTCAACGAGAATGAAATTGTACACGTTGCTCTTCAGATACTTGCCCA